>BROE01000015.1:5037351-5099992 GCA_036571765.1 Plecoglossus altivelis
TTATCCTCGAGAGAGGCTGGACTCTGCATTTCTCTGGCGTTGCTCGCGGGGAGAGGCGGCGGGCTGGCGTGGGCTTGCTCATAGCCCCGTGGCTCAGCCGCCACGTGTTGGGGTTTACCCCGGTAGACGAGAGGGTCGTGTCCCTGCCCCTTCAAGCCGGGGACAGGTCTCTCACTGTTGTGTCGGCCTATGGGCCGAACAGCAGTGCAGAGTACCCGGCCTTCTTGGGGTCCCTGGGAGGGGTACTGGATTGTGCACCGACCGGGGATTCCATTGTTCTGCTGGGGGACTTCAACGCCTATGTGAGTAACAACAGTGACACCTGAAGAGGTGTGATTGGGAAGAACGGTCCCCCCGATCTGAACTGAACTCGAGCGGTGTTTTGTTGTTGGACTTCTGTGCTAGTTACAGTTTGTCCATAACGAACACATGTTCGAGCACACAGGGCGTCCATCAGTGCACGTGGCACTAGGGCACCCTAGGCCGAAGGTTGATGATCGACTTTGTTGTCGTGTCCTCTGACCTGCGGCCGCGTGTTTCGGACACTCGGGTAAAGAGAGGGGGCGGAGCTGTCAACTGATTCACCAGCTGGTCGTGAGCTGGATCCGCTGGTGGAGGATGAAGTCGGACAGACCTGGCATGCCCAAGCGTATCGTGAGGGTCTGTTGGGATCGTCTGGCGGAGCCTTCTGTCAGCGAGGTCTTCAACTCGAACCTCCGGGAGAGTTTCTCACAGATTCCGGGGGGGGACTGGGGACATTGAGTCTGAGTGGACTATGTTCTTGGCCTCCGTTGTCGATGCGGTGGCCTGGAGCTGTGGTCGTAAGGTCTCCGGTGCCAGTCGCGGCGGCAATCCCCGAAACCGGTGGTGGACACCGGAAGTAAGGGATGCTGTCAAACTGAAGAAGGAGTCCTAATTAGCCTGGTTGGCTTGTGGAACTCCTGACACAGTTACAGGTATGGCAGGCCAAGCGTGCCCGCGGCTCGGATTGTTCGGCGGAGGGCAAAAACTCAGTCTGGGAGGGAACTTCGTGGTAGGCCATGGAGAAGGACTACTGGTCGGCGTCTAGGAAATTCTGGCAAACCATTCGCCCACTCAGGGGGGAGAAGCGGTTCTTCACCAACACCGTGTAGGGTGCGGGCGGGGAGCTGCTGACCTCAACTGGGGAGGTTGTTGGACGGTGGAAGGAATACTTTGAGGATCTCCTCAATCCTGCGGTCACGTCTTCCGAGGAGGAAGCAGAGGCTGAGGACCCAGAGGGGGACTCATCGATCACCCAGGCAGAGGTCACCGAGGTGTTCGGTGGGTTACTCGGTGGCAAAGCCCCGGGGTAGATGAGATCCGCCCCGATTATCTTAAGTCTCTGGATGTTGGGGGGCTGTCGTGGCTGACACGTCTCTTCAACATTGCGTGGCGCCTTGGGATGGTGCCGCTGGACTGGCAGATCGGGGTGGTGGTACCCCTTTTATAAGAAGGGGAACCGGAGGGGGTGTTCCAACTACAGGGGGATCACACTTCTCAGCCTCCCTGGTAAGGTCTATGCAGGGTACTGGAGAGGAGAATACGTCCGATTTAGTCGAACCCCGGATTCAGGAAGAGCAGTGTGGGTTTCGTCCTGGCCGCGGAAAACTGGACCAGCTTCACACACTTCATCGGGTGCTTGTTGGACTCCGCCAGGGCTGGCCTTTGTCACCGGTTCTGTTCATTGTTTCATGGACAGAATTTCTAGGCACAGCCAGGGGCCGGAGTGTGTCTGGTTCGGGGGGCACCGGATTTCATCTCTGCTATTCGCGGATGATGTTGTCCTGTTGGCTCCATCGGACCGGGACATACAGCATGCACTAGAGCGGTTTGCAGCAGAGTGTGAAGCAGCCGGGATGGGAATCAGCACCTCCGAATCTGAGGCCATGGTTCTCGACCGGAAGAAGGTGGTTGCTCCCTCCGGGTGGGTGTGGAGTCCTTGCTTCAAGTGGAGGATTTCAAGTATCTCAGGGTCTTATTCACGTGTGAGGGAAGGACCGATTGTGAGATTGACAGGCGGATCGTGCACGCGGCCGCAGTGAATCGGCTCTCTGTACCGGTCCGTCGGGGTGAAGAAGGAGCTGAGCCGTAAGGCAAAGCTCTCAATTTACCGGTCTATCTACATTCCTACTCTCACCTATGGTCATGAACTTTTGGGTAATGACGAAAAGGACGAGATCGCGGATACAAGCGTTCGAAATGAGTTTTCTCCGCAGGGGGGCCGGGCGCTCCCTTAGAGAAAAGGTGAGGAGCTTGGTCACATGGGAGGAGCTCGGAGTAGAGCCGCTGCTCCTCCACGTCGAGAGGAGCCAGCTGAGGTGGCTCGGGCATCTGTTTCGGATGCCTCCTGGAGGTGTTCCGGGCATATCCTACCGGGAGGCGGCCCCGGGGAAGACCCAGGACACGCTGGAGGGACTATGTCTCTCGGCTGGCCTGGGAACGCCTCGGGATCCCCCCGGAGGAGCTGGAGGTGGTGTGCGTGGAGAAGGAAGTCTGGGCCTCCCTGCTCAGACTGCTGCCCCCGCGACCCGGCCCCGGATAAGCAGAAGACAATGGATGGATGGATGGATGGACTTCGGCAAATTACCATGGTATTTTCTGATATTGGACACCTTTTCCTCATGGATTTCATGGACAAAAAATTTATAGCTGTATAGCTATACATTTATGATGTTGGTAGATTAGTCAACGGAAAATTTTAAGAAAACAACTATATATATATATACATTTTATCCATCCATCCATTTTCTTCCGCTTATCTTGAGCAGGGTTGCGGGGGCAGCAGTCTGAGCAGCATATGCATAAAAAAACCCATTGTACTTCACCCTCCGCGGGTGGTCTCATTCTTTGAGCTCAGACCCTCTACCAGAGGCCTGGTATATATATTGTGTGCGTGCTACGGGGCGGCCATTAGCGCCCCGCCCTTAAAAACATTAAATATAATATGTCATGGCTTGTTTTCTAGACTAATATCCAAGTAAACAGTCTCACCTGATTGAAAATGTTTGTTTATAGTTGTGACCCATACATTTAAATACAGTGATCCAGTGATTAAGTAAACTATAAATTCAGCGACTCAGTAAACTATATAGAATGCAGTACTACTGTTGCAAACAGATTATTGGCACAATCAAGGAGGGAATAGATTGTAGTTATTCTTAGGGCATAGTTAAGGATTTTCCCCAATGCCAAAATTAGCTGTTTCTCTCTAAAGGTTTAGTCTTTTGGGATTGTGGACTTTTGAAACAATCCTTTGTTAGACAGCGGTTTTTAGATTAGTCCAAGTATTACAGTCTTTCGTTTATCAATACTTCAGATACTTGAGATTGTGGCATACTGAATCTCATTGCCAATAATTAATGTAGCTTATGAAGTCACGGTTGTCGTGGTTGGCTGATAATTATAAGTTTTACATTGAATACATTGAAGTACCATTCACATTCCTTTTTTTATATTTTTACAAGCTTTCTTTCTTAGAATATGGCATGAGTTGTTCTTCTGTGTTTTTTCCGATACTGTACAGAGAAACTCAAAGGATATACATGAGCTAGAACGGGCCAACTTTATCAGTGAAATCTAAAATCTATAGTAGCATATTGTGCATGTCTCTATTGTTCCACTGACCCAATTTTTTGTTACAACTGTCAGGGCCTGCCCTAGTTCCTTTATATTTAAAGGCACTTTGTCTCCTAAATAAGATTTTTGTTTTCACTGCCCTTTTTTCACAAGAATTGACCTTAACTGGACATGAGCAATTACCACATTGATATGTGTGCAACAAGTATTGCAACAAGTAACTATGGAGCCCTGATTTGGTTTCTTCACATTTAAATCTGCCAAGGACAATGAAAGATTGAGTCAATTTTCCAATATATTGACCTCAAGATCTTAACCACTGAACTAGCGTGTTTTTACCACTTCTTACAACCACAGTTAAAGATCCATCAAGATGAATAAAAACGAAGAGAATGGGAGTACATATTATTGAGACATTGGATCACTTCAAATGCTCTCAACAGCAGTAGAAACAGAAATGGGGCCAGAGAAAAGAGGTCGAAATGTAAAATCCAGGTTGAAGGAAAACCTAGAAATAGACATGCTGTGGAGCCTTGTTGCCTGGTGATGAGCAATGGTAATTCAAGCTTCAAGCACAATCGTAAAAAGAAAGTGGGACACATTCATGCACCTTGTAGCATAAACAGCAAGTTGTATTGTACATTACAACACTATAATCATACTTTTTTATGTCAAAAGGTTAATATACTGAAGTAGACGTGATACTCTGGTCTAGCCAAAGCATCTGGGCTGGGCTTGTAATCTGAGCCACATGTCAGTTATAACCCTAACCCAATGCACAGTGATGTCAGAAGACCTCAGCCTAACCATGTATTCATCAGAAACCAGACCTTTCCAACCCATCAAGAAGTAGGACAGGAGTTATATGTCAGTTACCTTTGTTGTGCTCTTTGGTACTGTGCAAGGACAAGATTTGTGGAATTCCTGGCTGACGTCCAAGACTGCTATTTTGGCTGGTTAGACCAGAGTGTTTGGTGCATTGCAGAATTGTATCTAGATTTATAGAATCTGGAATTAATCTAGAACAAATGTTGTATAATCTAGACTATGATGGTCTTCACGGCCAAAATGGTAGTGAATTGACTTTAGCATTTGATCATTTTTACCTCTTAAATTTGCCCTCCCAAGTTAGAATTCCTGGAGCATTGGGTTGTTGTGTTGTTGTCGTCTGAAATAAAATAAATATAACAGCAATTGATAAACGTTAAGGGATGCCTTTTACTAGTTCGAATATGTTTCTGGGTGATCCCTGTGAGGTTTGCATCGCGATTCCTGGAGCAGCATTTCAGTGAAAGTACTTGGCTCCTGGCAACTTCTGAGGGTGCCTTCTCTTCCATAGCCTTTAACTCTTCTAGGAAGGCAAAGTATTTCACTTCAGTTCATTCAATGTTTGTACGGAACTTTAACACACCCAGAAAGTAGGCAACATTAACCTTTGCATGCAATCAAGCATTACAACACTCCCAGGCAATGTGGTAAAAAAACTAACTATTACAATTTAGATTACATGTATTTATATTGACTTTAGGCATATAAAGGCTTTACCTGTAGTTTATTCCTCCAAAGCCTTGTCAACATAGGATAAGCATAAATGGCATTGTGACAAAACTATTTCTGAGAAAATCTTGCTAAATATATTTTGTGCTTAAAAACTCAAGGGTAGTTTCACGAATATTATGCAACTATGAGGTCAGCTGACAACATTTACCAGAATTCTGTGGTCAGTGATATAAATGATGACTGTCATACCACATTATGTCTTTGCTTGGAACTTTTTCCCCAGCCTTGTTTGTTCAATATGCGCTGTTGAATGGATTTTTTAAATGATACTGCATATTGGATTACCTGGACTTCTGGATAATTTTTGTATTCTCACTCTGTGAAACCAAAACAAGACATATCAGCCATTTTTATTTTAGCCATTGCATTTCTGGCTCTAATGAATCTGGTTTCTGAGCTGAGATTTAAGTTAGTAAATACAGACTTTTCCTTGACTGACCAATAAAATATAGTAGAAGTATTTGCTTTATCCTTGATCTTTTACTGTACTTCCTATATCCAGTATTTGTACGTCACCTTGGATAAAACTCAGTTGAATGAATAAAGTCTAATGTAAAGGTAAAGAACTTGGTATGTGTCCAACTAACAATAAAAGCTGAAGAAGATTACTCTATTTAAGGGTGAGCATGTGGGCGTGAGAAATATAAATTAGCAGTCATCAACAAAAGGAGGGTTGGGAATTGCTTAATCTGTGTGATAAAACTAATGCAGGCTCCTCCATGTGTAAACTTTCAGTCCAAGCTCTTGAGTAAGAGTTGAGCAACAAGGTCATGCTGTTAGCCAACCAGTTTTACGCAAACTAACCCAGAGGGCTTTAATGTGTCTCGATCAGCCACATTCACCCCAAGAGCTCATACAAAATGGAAAGATTTAGCACTAGTGGTGTTGAAAAAGGGTGTTATGGATTGTTGACATGATGGCAAAGCACTTGTCACAGCTCAAATGTTACAACATTAATCTTACAAAATCCATCAGGGCTGTCTAACAGAACTAATCTTTGCTCTCTGTTACTAGGTGTAACAGCTACTTGCACATAGTTTTTTTGTGAGTCACAAAATAAAATATAGTGGTTTTCTTTTCTTTTCACTTCAGTACTTGTTTGTCACCTCACAGACTGTGAGTTTTAACAAACTCAAATGGATTGTAGTAGTAGTTCTTTCCACATAAGCTAATGTGTCAACATTGGAACAGAAGTTAGACAACAGTTTTCAAAGCAAATGGGCCAACCAGTTACATTTCTGCACAGAGAATTGTAATTTTTATTAGGATCTCTAGGGAATAGATTTAGCTTTCTCTTTTCAATCTGAAAGACTACTAAATCAGTTTATTTCTCCTGATATGGCTACAGTTTGTAAATGGGCTGGAAAGTGATCTAATAGAGTGTAACTCCTCAAGCTGGCAGCCTTTTATCAACTTGGGTTTACTACAGTCACTTTGACTTGAGCTCAACCCAAACAGTTATCATTTTCCTGCCATTTGTCGTATAAATGAAAGTAATGTTTCTAGACACAGCACACCTCTTCAAACAGCCACTTCTCAGAAGAAATGTGCAATGAAGTAGGCAAACAAAAATACTAACATTTGGCTAAATGTTACAACCTGCCAAAGAATTATATGTAGTTTAGGAAGCTGCCACTGTGGCACTGGATTTTTCACCAGTTTCACCTAATTTTCTTTGGTTATAACTAGCAACTTCAAGCAAGAACTTAAATACTAAAAATGAATGTTAGTAGGCATGTAGACACTCATCCCTTAATGCTATCAAATGTTTGCTGAATTTGAATGGTTAATTTAAATTGAGGAAGTAGCTAAAGTAATGAATATAACAAGTAAGGTAACTAATTGCTTTTGATAAGTTACTGTATCACTTTTTAAATGAGTAATGACTAATAAACATTTACTTATACAGCTACCTTGGTAACTTGTCGGAACTCTGCTATGACCAACTGCATTGTTCAGATACTGCACCCTCACTTGATTCTGTGTACTATTAGACATGTTTTGTCATAAATATTGCCACAGTGCACATTTGCCCATGGAGTTTTCTCACCCGTTTTTTTTGTATCTATCTAAATAAACAAAAGATGTAGATGTGTTTGAAATTCAGAGTTGCAGTGTTTGGTTTTCACTCCATTGTTTATACAGCCTTGAAAATAGAAAAATCCAACGTGTCATAACATGCCAGCTATACTCTGTTTATAAAAGTGTGGGTGTGTCAGTTGAGAGAAGAAAAGTCAATAAATCATTATTTTCCTACTGAAGGTGGCACCCAGCGACTGCCTCGTGCTATTGGGGTGGCTCTGGCGAAGGAGCTGATCTTTGCAGCGCGGGTGGTAGACGGGGAGCAGGCCCGATCCTTGGGCCTAGTCAGCCATGCAGTGGAGCAAAACAGGAGTGGAGATGCTGCCTACTTGCGAGCACTGGACCTGGCCCGAGAATTTAACCCCCAGGTGACCTCTCACACACACCTAGGCTTAGTGCAAGATTCCTTTGATGCCCAACATGTTGCTGTTGAATTTATATGTGGAATAAAATAAAATGTTTAATTGAGAGACATCAAAACGAAAACTTTGGGTTGAAACCAAAAATTACGGATGCACTTGGCAGAAAATCAAAACCAAACATTACTTTCAATCCAGTCAACCAGAATACAATACTGACATTACATTTGTCCAATCAAAATTTTCCAAATATTTCTGGAATTCTCAACAACTGTACTGTACTGTGAGTGACAAATTGATTTTAAAGTGATCGTGATGGAATTAGATACAGCAATTCTATAGAAAAGAACAATCATAAATGCAACTTGTGAACCACTTTTAAATCTTTCAGACTAACTGTGTGTCCAATATAGAGGAGCAGGGGGCACAGGGTGTCAGCTTCCAATTTATTATCAATGACACTGAGCGTTGACGAGTGACGCTCACGTAGGGCATTGTGGGAAGGCAAGCAGAGCGGAGAGTTTCGAGTTGAACTTTTCTCAACTTTATGTACATGAGGAGCGTTAAATGCTGGCGTTGGCCAACCGGATTGGTTTCTTGTTTCCTGTAACGTAGCAACCAGTGACAAGGGAACACAGTTCTAGGTTTTACAATTTCGAGTTGAAGGAGAAACTTATCGGATGTCTCCGCACACCAGTACAGCTCAGAATAAAGTTACATAATGTGATAAGACTTATTTTAAAGATTACATTAAAATAACAAGGCATGGTGCTAGGTTGCCGATGTCGTCAGTGTCCCCGGTGTGTTTTTATACTTTTAAATTGACTCAACACTCTTGTTACCTGATTGTTCTGTGTCACTGTTGTTGGGTTTTTGAACCCAATAACACTTTTGAATGTTCCAGGAGTAATTGACATAATTGACAAAAAAATACTTTGTTGACAATCCTGAATGAGGAATTTCCATCCTGAACCTGACTTTACTTGGTCCCGTGGTAATAAGAATGAGCAAATGAAATCTGAGCACAAAAGGCAGCATATCATATTTTAGTACTTGTTTCTCTTTGGCCGAAAACCCTAAATGCTATCCAAAATCTTCGTCTTCCATAATTGTGGTGTATCCTCATTTAAATGACTGTTAAACATCAACTCAGATATCGTGCATTTAAGTTAATGAGAAGACCTAAACCTTTGGTTTTCTTAGTTTGTATTTTGCTCTGTACTGTCATGCTGTGACATTAAGTAAGTGTTGTTTTGTTTTCAGGGTCCTATCGCAATTAGGATGGCAAAGTTGTCTATCAATCAAGGTATAGAGGTAAGATTCCTACCAAGCTCATACAAGGCATCCTTTCCAACATCTACTTTTCAGCACATTAAAGCGAATAGCATACGTGTCATGATTCACACATTCAAAATTGTCTTGAAGTTCTCACACTTACTAGATAATTCAAGCATTTCTCATTTTATTAAAATAAAGTGTTCCATTAAATTATGCCAAATATCTTGGCATTTGAGGAATTTTAAGTCTAGGTTCTGTTATAGAAATATTTTCCTTAAGTCACTGTCTGACTCCTGGTAAAGTTTTCTATTTCCAGCAGGAATCTAGACAACCTTATAGAATTTGATGAATGACCTCACCATTAACCTTGAGGTCAAAGCTTAGATCTGTGGGCTTTGAACGACCATTCATAACTCAGGGGCATTCTGGCAGCTATTGATTAGTATTTTTGTCACACATGCCACCAAAGAGTTTGCTGTGTATTGTAGTCTGGAATCTGTACCGAACATGTTCATCATGATGCTATGCATGATTGCCCATTTCAGTGTGTTCTGGAGTTCGATTATATTTTTTGGCGAAAATCCTTGCTTGACTATGTCCACTGTGACCCTCTGGGGCCTACTTTACAGAAACAGTTTAAGGATGGGACAAAAAAATCTTTTTAATCCACAAAGTGTCATCTACTCAGTCCAATCTAGGACACATTTCTCAAAATCCTTTTGTCTTGAGCAGAGTATAGCAAAGGGATTTATCTGGTGAACAAGTTATCTGTTAAAGTAGGTTACTAATTCCTATACATAGGAAACAGAATGACTTGCAACACTTTACAGGAAGGTTTTGTTACCCAGCATTAAAATACATTTCAATAGTAACAACATTGTAGTGACATAGGAACTGGAATTTAGTTATGCTTGATTAAGGTTAAATTATTAAATCAACAAGTATAAATTATGAACAAGGTACTTCACCTTTATACTTTTATGTTATAGACAGCTGTTATATGTTCTCACCCATTTTCTCTTGTATTTGTTGCTACTGCTGACCATGAAAGTTAACTGAAACTTTCAATGTTTAACCCTTAACCAATAAAAATATGTATGTCCTTTTCTTCAGGTGGATTTAGCTACAGGATTAGCTATTGAGGAGGCATGCTATGCCCAGGTATGTTGATGGCCCATCTTTTTATTTAAAAATAATACATAGAATTCCATAATAATTTGAGATTTGATTTGTTTCAACAGCAGATTATTTTGTTCACATTAAATAATTACCTTTGTACTTGGGCTGTAAAAGACCGTTTCATATGTCACTAGTTGTATACAGTTTACAAGGATGAAGTTTAGTCACTTTACAAGACAATAAACCCTTTGCTGAGGGCTCTATGTTACAACATATCAGGAGTCCAACACAATAATGGCAATAAACAACAACCAAAGTGGGTTGTATGACTAAATATAGAATGGCACATCATCCTTTTTCGAACACTTCTTTTGTTGTTTCCAAGGTAATACCAACCAAGGACAGGCTGGAGGGCCTCGCCGCCTTCAAGGAAAAGCGCACTCCTCGCTTCAAGGGAGAGTAATGCTGGCCAATCAAAAGCAATCACAAGCCACTGCCTTCCTCTGCTTCTGTCAGGTTCCCAGTAATGGTGATATAGCCCAATCCCTCCGTAGAACTGGAGTGTACTACGTAGAGGTTCAAGGTCATTTTCACGCATTGTAAAATGGACTGAACACTACATTGGGAGGTAAAATGATTTATTCTGAGAAAACAGATAATCTGAATTTTGCATGATGTGTCATTGTTCAAGTTTCTAGGTGGCCCATCCTTGGCTGCTAAGTAGTTTGTCTTTCATGTGCTGAAGTCATTGTGTTCTACTATGATTCACAGTTAATTATTTTCTGTTAAATGTAACTAATCATATATATCATCAATCATCGTGTCAACTCACTGTTTATACTAACAAGAATGATCAATAAATGGACAGAAAGCGTAAAAACATGAAAGGATTAAAAGGATGGCCTTTTTTATCAGCCCTATTTGACTCAATTTTACAACCTAATTTCATGACAAGTTATAAAAAAGCCAACTGCATGTTGAATTCAATGGACTACTAAGGTAACTTTTTTATTTGAGAAGAAAGTTATTCCGAAGGGGTAACATTTGTAGAGCAATCAGAATAAAAGTATTGTATCTAACTCAAATACTGGCTGTGTATTTCTCATTTTCTCACACAAGTGAAGCTAGTTCAGACATGGCACTCGTGCACCACCTGCATCATCATTCATTACCCGACCTACATTAGCAGTGTAAGCCCACTGGACCACGTCTGATAAAGACAGCCTGGGAAGGCCACATGAAAATGTATACTCTCGCCCCGTTTGTTATGTGATCAGTTGCTCCCTGTTGCTCCCTGCCTCGGATGTCATTTATGTATGCTATGTATTCATGTCATATTATCAATAAATGCAAACATCAATTACATGAGTGTCTTGACTGAAATAGCATTATATACATTTTTGTAGGAAACATATGGTTTAATCAGATGTGGAGCTTTGAAACCTATAATTACTAACTAGTTTTCCTGGAAGTGTATAACAGTGTGTAACATAGTTAGTCAGGAACGGCAAGTTTTGAAAACTTTGCAAGTTTATCTTCTGTTTGAAAGGAAACAAATCAAAATATCCCACTCACTTAAAAACTGCTACTTCAAAATACCTGAGCGTATTTCCTGACTGCTGGGAGGTAGGTAAACTGACAGACAGGTTGCCAGTCCAATCGTTACATTTGGTCTAAATACCATGTCCACATTCGTGCTAGTCTTACCTTGATGATTAATTGTGTTTATTACTGTCCTGCGATATTCGCAGACGTTGTATTGCTTTAATTTACTAATATAAGTTGCTATTAGTCACTCACCGACTGCACTTTTCATACACACTGCCGTGTGTACACAAACTGCACTAAAGACTGTAATAATATGTATCTATTCTTCGCACATGTACAATACAGTTTGTATAGTTTGTATCCTGTTTAGTTTATGTATAGGAAAATGTTTATATTTATTTTAAATTGTTTGTTGTTTGTCTGTACTGTTGAATGTCTGTACTTATGTAGCACCGTGGCTCTGTAAGGCACAACATTTCGTTCCACTGTATGCACCCGCATGTAGTGGAATGACAATAAAGCACAACTTGACCTTGAACTTGATACAGATGTGAATTTATTCAGCAAATATCACAAAAAGTGTTTCTCAACAATGTTGCATAGTCTGCTTTAAACCAAAAACATACATACACACCATAATATGGTAGAAGATTAAAAGGAAGAATTGTATAGTACTGTCTGGATTTTACAGTCAGTAGGGGTCCACCCTGGTGATTTTTGACCATTCGTCTCTGACAGCACCACAGGGCACACAAGAGAAATGCTGGCGTAGGTGTCCACCAACACCTGACAGGGAAAGCCATGAAGGGAACAAGCAAGGTAAAGTCCTTGAGCATGGCCCAATCTTCCAATTTTAGCAGTGCAGTTGTCAGGGACTAGAATGAGTCCTGTGAGTGGCCATCATACTTCCCAAGTCTAGTTTTCCAAGTGAGAAACATTGAGTTGATGCGATGCTATGGCAGGACATTCTCATGCAGTGTACCCTGGTTCTCCACAGCGGTAGTAGGACCATTGACACGTTGTGAAACAGTCACAGATCCTATATGTCTCTTCCAACATGGTGTTGAGTGTTGCAGGCGACAGGATATGGAGATGTTCTCTCAGCCTTTCAGGAGCAAGCCCCTGGATAAAGGCACTTCATGCAAGCTCTTTAACCCTCGTGCTCTCTTCGTATTCTGTAACTCCCCCTGTCGTAAGGGTCAGAAAGGCCCCACCTTCAACCCTGAAATAAAGCAGGTTAACACCATTTTTACTCTATACCCTTTTGGGCACTGAAATGTGCAGCTGTATTGCACATGAATCAGTAAGATTTCATTTGATCTGAGTTCAATCAAGCACATACAATCTAAATGTTTCATTGTGGGTGTGCGTGTATTAAACATAGTTTCAGGTCATCCTGACCCCTGAAGAGAACACAAGGGTTAAGGGCTGCAAGGTCAAAACTGGGATACTCACGCTGCACATGGAACTGTATGTCGGCAGCACAAGGTTGTCTTGCTGCTTAGACACTGGTTGGGTCAGAAGTTAAAAGATGGCTTAATCTGTTTTTCGCTCTCATTTGCATCACTACGCCACTGAACACTTTACATAGAAATGAATGGGGGTGCCATCTTTAATGAGCCCATTTGCTTGGTCTGGTTATATACACTTAAGGGGTTACCAGGGGATTCCCTGAAGCAGGAGAAAGATCCAGGCAAATCTGCCTCACAAGACAAGAATGAGGAGGAGAGGTAAACAAACAAGCATGGAAGGAGCAACCAAGCCTGACGGAAACATAGTTTGAAACAAACATTGTACACATACAAAAATACAAATAAACACAAAGCTCGCTAATGGTTCATATGGCTAGAACGGTGTGTAATAACATTATTATTTTGATGATCATGCTGTCCCATTCCAATTTATCGTATTTTGAACCATTGCAGCACTTTGCACTTATTCATTTACAAGGTAACATCAAGTAAGTCTGTGAGGGTCCAGTGCATAGGGTTTAGACAGGACATTGTAATTGGGCCAACATCTTTCATATAATAATAAAGACAGAAATGCCATAATACATAGATGCATATCCTACAGTTGCCACATGGCTTACATACAGTGCTTTTGCTTTCTTGATATTTTTGGGAGGTGGGGGCATGCAGTAAGATTATTTAGGGTCAGAGCGTATGTGCTACTTTACACCCAAAAGTTTAATTATGTGGAGTCTTCAATGATATAATTTAACATGCAAGAAAACAGTTTTATATCTGTTTTATATTTGTGGTGTTAAAAATGTAAACACTTACCAAGTCTGCTATGACAACGTTGACAGTAACACTGGTGAGTATTGGTAGTTGATTTAGACTTTGAGATTGTCATTCTCAAACAAAATAAAAACCATGACAGAGGAAATAATATTACAGTGCAGCCAGAGTTGTTTTAGTTCATGTAAGAGTTGGCTGATTGCACAAAACCCTTTTGAGAAGCGCTTACTCTGCGTCTGTGCACCAATCAATTCTTTTGTTGCCATTTCCTGAATGCTATCTGCCCTGGGTCAAATATCTGACTGAATGTAGGTGAAAAAGATTAGCCCAAAATAATGCAATGAATGAATAATCCCTTTTACTGCCATTGCTACACCAATGATTAGTCCTAATTTGTCTGATGGTATCTAGCAGAATTTGTCTTTTGACTTAATTAATGGGTTAGTTTGTATTTACTTTGTCTAACTTCAACAATATCTGTTTTTCCCCCAACGATGTTAAAAGGTGGTGTGCATATGCATTTAAAAAAAAGTCTTGGTCACGTGAGGAGTCTACAGTTGTTTTACCACAGGCAGTACATATTACAAAGTAATATGTAATTTACATATTTAATTTCTAAGTAATTTACATAGTAATTTACATCTTATTATTTGAAGCCAATGCTTTACGGTCTGCTTCGCTGTGAAGGCGATACCACACGGCAGGGCGGCGGCCCTCAATTCATTTTTTATAAAACTGGGCGTTAATGCTCGCAAATGCAAAATTGAGCTCACAAGGGAGAGTTCCAAGCGATTAGAGTTAAAAACGGAGCACTGGTCATTTAACATTGTGAGAAAAACATTTTTTGTGACATTTAATGTACAAAACGATGTACGCTGATATTATCAGGACTTTAACTTTCGAAAACTGATATACTAAGTCGTTAGCATTATTACCCTCTGATAGACGGTATATACGACAATGGTCTGTGATACATCTGTTTTCAATTTTTTAAATAATAAACAGGGTTCGCATATCAATGCACAGTTTATGGTTTATTATGGAATTGTACTACTACTAAACGATCCATTAATAATAGTAGACAGACTGACAGAGAGCATCTTTTCAGTTCTGGCTAATACGGTCTTGCGCTGAACATGGGCTTGCCTAGTTCATAGCTCTGAAACTCGTGCACGCTTGCAACTAACTGTACCATGGACTTAAATACAGTAGACACAGCCAACCTGCTCTTTAAATATAGTGTCCCCATCCATTTCTATTAAAAGTGCTCATTGTCGCAGTGAGGAAAACAAGAGCGTGTATGGGCAGCACCATCATTAAGTTTCGGCGCGTCAAGTCTTGTGCAGAACAGAGGTTCACCTAGCTTCATGCATGTTTGCTAGCTGTAGACTAGCTGTAGACGTCATACTTTGCAACATCTGGTTGCGAGCCTGTGAGACAAGGCATTGCAGTCGAGTCAGAAAACTTGAAGAATGGGGTAAATGTCTGATAAAGAATTAGAAACCTGGCAACTTTGCAAGAATCAATGCTGTCACTGTATAGTATTTCTTTCTCTTGGTTTTTAGCATTTTAAGCCTATTCTTGATGTAAAGTGTATATTTTTCTTTTTGCTTCTTATTCTTAGAATTACTTCATTAGTAGCCTAGTGTATCAGATCGAACTTGTAATGTAAACTTGAACATCTGGCTCATCGTTGTATTTTTATGCTGATTATAGAAATCGGAGTGCAATGCATGACAACTTATTTATTTCTGCCAATAGACATACTGCTCAGAAACAACTACTGACATGCTAGCTCAACAGATCAATATGTTTATTTTCAATGCTTTTTATCATGATAACCACATGAAATGGCCGTCTGCCAATAACATTGTGTAGTTAGATTGTATATGGGGTGAGTAGGCAAGTACGTATGCCTTCAAAGTAATGTTTAATAAATAATTACGAAATATACAACTTTGCAAATGCCCACCGCAGTCTAAAATTAATGCAATAAAATCTGAATAACATGGTTTTTCATTTTAATATATACAATAATACAGTGTATTTTATCAACCTGCAGCCATAAGCGTGTCGCGAAAAAATGTGAATTGAAACGATCGCTGCAAAATGCGAGGCAATCGCAGCGTGAGTGGCAAGTCAAATTTGAGAACATGGGCGTCAAAAGAAAAACGGCGCTAAGCAACATTATGCAGCCAGTGTGTCCTAGGCCTAGGAGAAAACAGCCACTCTGAAAATGTCTGGCTTCTGAGCTGGTTGCAGTTCCACTGCAGGGATGGGGGCGCTCATGGGTAAGTGCAGGATGAATGGAGGTCTAAGGAAGTTTACCCCTAAAAATCCACTTTCCTCTGGATCTAAATTTTTGTCTAGTAATTTGAATGTTGCATTCGAAAGGGGAAGCAAAGACGTCGCTGAAGAATAATCCATATTGAACTTGCAAAAACTAAAATCAATTTCCAATAAACAATCAGGAAAAAAGACCAATGTAGCCATCTAGCTCCATGGACCCCTAGTGGAACTGCAATCAAATTTGGTACAATGGGACTTAAAGGGCCGATTTGCAGAGTTTTTAGGTTATTTCACAGTGTTCTTTAAGGTCTCTGAATAGGGTAAGTAACATTTGTTGGAAAGAAAGTGGCCCAGGTGCTATTTTTATGCGCCCTAATGCAACCTTACTGTGCATGTCGGCTGCAGCTCTATTACACATATCTACCTCACCAGACATGCCACCAAAGGCCTCTTCACGGTTCCTAGATCTTGAACACAATCAAAGCAACGCACAGTATTGTATTGAGCCATGTTTGAATGGAACTTCTAGCTCAGACTGCTAGATAAAACAATGAAGCTAACTTTTAAAACAAGTGAAACAATACCTAATGGCCCCACATCTGTAGCCAAACGTTGTCAATTTTATGTGTAGGAATATCAATATTGTATGTGAACATTTAGCGAGATTTACTTTGAATGTATTATCAGAGTTATGCATTTATATTAATATAAGTGTATTTGAATAAGGATGTGTGTAGTATTTTGTGTGTGAGAAAGAATGTCTTTAGTTATACTCTCCACTTAAAACATTATGAAGTTCTACTTATGCTTGTAAGTGTTTTAATGTTTCATGTAGACCCCAGGAAGACTAGCTGATGGTCTGCATTAGATAATGGGATCCCAAAACAAATCCTACATACAAAATGTATATACCATCCATCCATCCATTTTCTTCCGCTTATCCGGGGCTGGGTCGCGGGGGCAGCAATCTGAGCAGGGAGGCCCAGACTTCCTTCTCCACGCACACCTCCTCCAGCTCCTCCGGGGGGGGATCCCGAGGCGTTCCCAGGCCAGCCGAGAGACATAGTCCCTCCAGCGTGTCCTAGGTCTTCCCCGGGGCCGCCTCCCGGTAGAACATGCCCGGAACACCCCCCAAGGGAGGCGTCCAGGAGGCATCTGAAACAGATGCCAGAGCCACCTCAGCTGGCTCCTCTCGACATGGAGGAGCAGTGGCTCTACGCCGAGCTCCTCCCGTGTGACCGAGTTCCTCACCTTATCTCTAAGGGAGCGCCCGGCCACCCTGCGGAGAAAACTCATTTCGACCGCTTGTATCCGCGATCTCGTCCTTTCAGTCATTACCCAAAGTTCATGACCTTAGGTGAGAGTAGGAACGTAGATAGACCGGTAAATTGAGAGCTTTGCCTTCCGGCTCAGCTCCTTCTTCACCACGATGGACCGGTACAGAGACCGCATCACTGCAGCCGCTGCACCGATCCGCCTGTCAATCTCACGTTCCGTCCTTCCCTCACTCGTGAACAAGACCCCGAGATACTCCTCCACCTGAAGCAAGGACTCCCCACCCACCCGGAGGGAGCAAGCCACCTTTTTCCGGTCAAGAACCATGGCCTCAGATTTCGTGGTGCTGATTCCCATCCCTGCTGCTTCACACTCGGCTGCAAACCGCTCTAGTGCATGCTGTAGGTCCCGGTCCGATGGAGCCATCAGGACAACATCATCCGTGAATAGCAGAGATGAAATCCCGTGCCCCCCGAACCAGACACCCTTCGGCCCGTGGCTGTGTCTAGAAATTCTGTCCATAAAAACAATGAACAGAACCGGTGACAAAGGGCAGCCCTGACGGAGTCCAACATGCACCGGGAACAGGTCCGACTTACTACGCGAATACAGCTCCTGCTCCGGTCATACAGGGACCGGACGGCCCTGAGCAAAGGGCCCCGGACCCCATACTCCCGGCAAACCACCCACAGGGCACAGGGCATTCTCCAGGTCCACAAAACACATGTGAACTGGTTGGGCAAACTCCCATGAACCCTCAAGCACCCGATGAAGTGTGTAGAGCTGGTCTAGTGTTCTGCGACCAGGGCGAAACCCACACTGCTCTTCCTGAATCCGAGGTTCGACTATCGGACGTATTCTCCTCTCCAGTACCCTGGCATAGACCTTACCAGGGAGGCTGAGGAGTGTGATCCCCCTGTAGTTGGAACACACCCTCCGGTCCCCCTTCTTATAAAGGGGTACCACCACCCCGGTCTGCCAGTCCAGCGGCACCGTCCCAAGGCGAGCCGAAACATAGTCCACTCAGACTCATTGTCCCCAGTCCCCCCCGGGATTTGTGAGAAACTCTCCCGGAGTTGCGAGTTGAAGACCTCGCTGTCAGAAGGCTCCGCCAGACGTCCCCAACAGATCCTCTCGACCAACACGTGGCGGCTGAGCCACGGGGCTATGAGCAAGCCCACGCCAGCCCGCCGCCTCTCCCCGCGAGCAATGCCAGAGAAATATAGAGTCCAGCCTCTCTCGAGGATAATGGATCCAGAACCCAGGCTGTGCGTGGAGGTGAGGCCGACTATATCTAGCCGGTAACGCTCTACCTCCCGCACAAGCTCGGGCTCCTTTCCTGCCAGGGAGGTGGTCCCACGTCGCCTTTTCGGGCTATACCCAGCCGGGTCCCATGGGCAAAGACCCGGCCACCAGGAGCTCGCCTGCAAGCACCCATCGCAGGCCTGGCTCCAGGGTGGGGCTCCGGTAACGCCACTCCGGGCGACGTAGCGATTCTCCTTTTTTTGTCATCGTAGGGGTTTTGGTGAACCGCACTAAGGCTGGCTAGTCACCTAGGACCAGTTTGCCATGGGAGAACCTACCAGGGGCCTTATGCCCCCGACAACATAGCTCCTGGGATCATTCAAGCACTCAAACCCCTCCACCATGTTAAGGTGGCGGTTCAAGGAGGGGAAAATGTATATACTATGTATATACTATATTGTTTTGATTGTGAATGTTTCAGACCATACTTTGGCAGAAGCTTGATCTGATGCTCTAGCTACATAACCATATGAAATAGTGAACATGATGCCAAGCGATGGCATGTTATCATTTATGAGGGACGAAACAACAGCCATGCATAAAGTATCAGGTTCATGTCACATTCCACATGTCCCCTTCTGTATTAATCCATTTACAGCCATGTTTGTTTAACAAGCTGGAGAGCAAGGTATTAAATCTACATAGGACAGAATAATAAATTATAAGGGTTTACATTGATCCTTAGTGGTACAACCGCTGCATGTAACATGCAACCTATAACAGAAGGTCACATTAAATGACGCTTCAAAGAACAGTTCATGTCTCTTTTGAAAAAATATGATTAATCAGCATGTACGTTAAAGAACCTTGCCCTGATTGAATACTTTTCAACTAAAGTGGCAGTTTCCATGGTGACAAATATGGTGATGTATTTCACACCTTGATGTTTGAGGTATGGTATACTCTCATTTTTAATTGCCACCAATTGCTGATGAATGCTGTGGCACTCAATGTCAAGGTAACTAAAGATGATGCATTTGCGTTTAATGAGGGACTGGTTAGGTGAATATAGCAAGGTGATAAATGCTGTCCAGGTTTAATGCCCTGGCTTAACAAATACCCCTGCTTGCATCACCCCACATCGTTATTGAACCCTCCTACTCCCTTTTCTCTGTGCAGGCGGGTTGCCAAGCAACACTTTGTTAGCTCTGGTCTCAGTCACATGTACCTAAGGTATCCTATTGTACCCACAATGGATTATGGATAAAGTGACAAAAGAGGGTGATTAGGTTCTAAAAGCTTCTTGTTAGATTACAATATTAGAGAAATCAAGGTAAATGCACAAACCCATCAATCTTACCTTGTTTTATGCTTCAGATGATGAATAAAAGGATGCTTTGGCCTATCGCTGTTGAATCTATGGCTCACAGCATATCAAAGTCATATCAAACAAGATGCATTTAAATTACACATAACACACACAGTTCTGTATGGGGTTCAATCAGTTAAGAAAGACACCTAACCGTGTCAGGATAAACCGAAGCAACACGCCCAACAAAACTAACCCAACAAAATCACCTGACACCTCAGATTTATCAACACGATAGGTTTCCCTTGAAAACCATTGTGTGAGGACAGTTCAGAGAAAGCAAAGGGAGAGCAAAAGAGACATGAGTGAATGAGAAAGCATAAGAATGAGAGGGAATGTGACGGAGAAAGAAAGGGGCATATCAGTGAATAAAACAAGTAAAAATGTGCCAGAGCAGTGTGCACACAGAGGCCGGGGCTGAAAACGATAGCAGTATAGGTGTGATGAAAGACTTGCTGACATGCCAGTCCACCACTGGGCTTGATGAGGCGACGACGTGTGTCTCAGGAGGGAGGGGGCTTGTCTGTGAAGCCGAGCCTATTTATAACTCATCCAAAAGCCTTGAATAGCTCACACGTGAGTAGGGAGCAGCTGTGCAGGGAGAGAGGACCAGGAATAAAGCAACCAGGAATTTGAGGCTTGGTGGGTGGGGGGTTAACAGAAAGATTAAGGGACAGGATGTATTTGTTCCTTCATGAAGGCTTTGTGAGTCATCCTTCTCCAGCCTCTAATGCAGGAGAGGGGTGATGGTGCTGGTCTGAACTGCTGTGCTAGTCTACAAGGAGTCTTCTACTTGATAACTTAAGCATGTTACAACCATATACACGCATGCACACAAGTAACTAAAAAAGCATGTTAATAGACAAATGCATATGTAGCTTACATAGGTGTCATAGTGTCTGTTGTGGTAATAACATCATAAATAGCCACCTTTTTATTGCAACAGTTTGATTTTGAAGTGTTGCTTATACAGTCACTCACACACCATATGCAGGAATATAGAAAGTAGGCATTCATGTTTAAGCTGTAAAATGTCTTTCCTATTCAGGATAACCACAATTTCTCTAATAATGACAACATTTGTGTGCGTGTGTGTATGTGTGTAAGACAAGGTTACAAAAGTCTTTATCTCTGTAATAATGACAGAAATGTGTGTGTGTGTGTGTGTGTGTGTGTGTGCACATTAGAACGAGAAATTAAATTGCAGCAGCTGATGTAGCCAAACGTGTCTTATAGGAAATCATTCAAACCAACACAAGTTGTGATTCAGGTTAGCCAGGGCAGTTGTTTATTCTTTTCGTAAGTCTTCCTCTGAAACCTAACGCAGTCTCTTTAGCTGTGACCAACACTGCCACCTATTGGTTATTACCAACAATACACAGTCTATTCAACTAGCAAAATGTTTACATTTGTATAATTGACTGGGTATCGTTAATAGGCTATAGCTCACAACTTTGGAGGTACATTCTTAATAACATGTTTTTAAATTCAAATTTATAAAATAATATGGTGTATTTTAACATCCTGCAGCCAATTTCGCAAAAATCCGACTGGACCTTCGTAGCTCCTTGCAGTGCGTGAAGATCTCAAGAATGCAGAATTTATTATTTCCCTTGTCCGTTGCATAAAGATTTCTACTGACTCTTAGAATTGGTCTCAAAATTCAACGCTGAGGAACACTATTCTGTACTGATTTCACAATAAATAGATGCCGGTTTTCGCAGATTGGTGAACCTCTGCCCATCTTTACTTCTGAAAAAATCTGCCCCTCCAACATGCACTTTACATAGCCAATCATGTTATTGATCTGTTAGAAATGAAAGTCAGTTGCAAACGTTCCTCCAGCTTTTTAGTAACACTTACTTTTTCTAGCTTTTCATTGCCCCTTTCTCAACTTTTTTGTTTTGTTGCGGTCATTTAATTCCAAATTGCCATTCGCTTTTCATAAAATGGTAAATTGCCTAAGTTTAAACATTTGATAGGTTTCAATTATTTATTGTGAATATTAAATGAGTTTCCAAGATGTGAAAATCATTACATTTTCTTTATAGTTACATTTTGAACTGCATCCCAACTTTATAGGTATTGGAATAGTAAGTTATGTTTTTCTGGGGAGTCAAATACTTATTTCACTCATTAAAATACAAATCAATATATAAATTGTTTTGACATAAGTTTTTCTGGATTTCTGTGTTGTTTTTATATCTCTCGCTGTTTAAATAAACCTACCATTCAAATTATGGAGGGATCATTTCTTTGTCAGTGAGCACCCTACTAAATCAGAAGGGGATCCATTTCTTTCCCACACTGTACACAGACAGATAGACAGACCGACAGACAGACAGACAGACAGGATCCCTGGCATTATTAAAGAAATATCTTTCTTGGTGGCTCGGTAAACAAGCAAATTACTAGAATTGCTTCCACCAAAGTTACAACCTCATAAAAACAATTGGACCTCAAAGGCTTGCATAAGACTGGAGACCAGCAGAGATAGACAGACCCACTGTGCAATGTTGCCACATCTGCACGTTATTCCTGAATCAGTCAACATTCACTTTCTGAACAGTAAAATATGTTGTCTATGAAGTGCACTAGTCACTCACCCACTGCCCTACTCACTTTTTATACACACTGCTGTGTGTACACAAACTGCACTAAAGACTCTGTAACATATGTATGTTTACACGCTCATATTCCTTGCACATGTACAGTACTCTTTGCACATGTACAGCTCCCCATCGGAAAGTATTCGTACAGTTTGTATAGTTTGTATCTTTTTTAGTTTATGTATAGGAAAATTGTTATTTTTATTTTAAATTGATTGTTGTTTGCCTGTACTGTTGTATGTCTGTACTTCTGTAGCACCGTGGCTCTATGAGGCACCACATTTCGTTCCTCTGTATGTTCCCGCATGTAGCGGAATGACAATAAAGCACAACTTGAACTTGAACTTGAAAGTTTGTCATACATCCACATATGTACCACATACCATGAATATTGCAAAAGCGGTTGATGTTTCCAAACACATGGCTTAGTGCTATAATATAGTAGGTGCTTTTGCGGAGAAGGAGTGAGCTTGTACAACTCGCTGTCCATTGTGGGTCTGCTTCCGTCTGATAGAGCCATGTCTTTCAGACAAATCCACCCCTATTGTTCAATAAAATTATGAATTTACCACTGCAACACCAAACGTCCCTTCTAAAACATTGATCTTGTTAAGATGTCCATGACCTTCAAACACCTTACATCTTAGTAAGTAAGGTAGTAAGGTGTAGTAAGTAGTAAGTAGTACTAGTAGTTGTACTAATAGACCAGGACATGAAGCAGCCTACTTCCCATATAAAAATAATGGGTATATTACAAATATACACAACATAACCATGCCAATGGAACCGTAAGTAGATGGAAGGTTTGACAAACAATCATTTTGATGATATTTGATCAGCTCATACTTTAGATTTAGACTATATATTTTAATCTTTGCGTATGATGAAAATGATGATAAACTAGAATTTCATTTGAACATTATATAACTATTAAAGATACAAGTATGCCTTTCCAAAGCCCCTGGCAATTGGCTCATGTTATATTCTTGCATTAGTTTACAGCATATGCTTATGACAATAGCCTAGCCTTAGCTCCCCTGCTAGTGTACTGTCTGCCGTGCAGTACAACCAGTGCAGTGCTACTGCAAGGCCAACCACACCAGACCTGAGGATAGACTGTATAGACTTCCAATTAATTTCCGGTGGTTTGAACTGGTAACTGCTGCATGGCTTCTTTGAAATGCAATTGAGAGTGTGCCACGTACACAACAGCTCCAAGCTTTAGATTTATGTACATTGTGGTTTGCATTTTAATGTAAATTTAAGAGGCTTTGATTGAGTATAGGACTTTGGATATGTGATTGAGCAGTGATTGTGTGCACTTGGCTCAGCGTTACCACACTGTTATGATCAGGAGTTATACAGTGTGTCAGAGTAGTTGGCTATTAATAGCTGTTTGATTAGGAAGGAGGAATTAAGTTGTATTATAAGGATACACACTAATAACTATGACGTTTGTAATATATGAAATTACCTTTGCTGAGAAATCTATTCAATGCCTGATGTTAAATTTGGAGTCAACTAAGTCAACTACAAAAGTATAGGTATTGCATTGTGACATGTTTTGAAATAAATAAGGTAATACATATTTGTGCCTACATTTCAGAGGTCAAAGCCATAGGTAATTTACCTACAACTCATACAGACTGTTAGTCCATGTTGACAAAGGACCAGGTGCCACTTACCAGTAGAACCCGGTCTACCACAAGCAGGTATGATGTCAGTCACGATAACACAGAAATAACATCTGCTTTACTGGTGGTACCGTCTTCTTTGTGTGTGTGTCTGTGTGTGTTTGTGTGAATCCGTTTTCATGTATATGCACAACACATCTGTGTGTGTGGATTCCTTCATTAGTATGTTTACCGTGTGTGTTTGTGTGTATGTGTGTATGCATGCACAGGCATCTAAACCCCAGCAGACTGTTAGGCCCCTGACCAGAGTGTGTGTGCAGGGTTGCTCTGTGGCTTCAACTGGCTGTTTTGCAGGGCTTCAGACACTGCTACACATCCCATTGTGGGTGGGCTGCATCCGGCAGATGTCCCAGCACTGAGCCGAGAGGGATACCGCCACAGAAGTGAGGGTTGTGTAAAAGAGAGAGCCTCTTCAATCATTAATGGTTGACTCTTCCCTGGCCAAGGCTTGTGACTGATAGTCAAGGTAGCAACTGTGGTCAGAATCCACCAGAGCAGATGTCTGAAAAACGAAATGGTTGTTTTGTAGGGGGCCAGGTTGTGTTTTTCTGTCCTCAGTCTGTCACCGCAAACCCAAGGAGTGTAACGGATTTATCTGTCTCTTCCTCCTTAGCTGTGTGGACAGACTGTTTCTGTTTTACCTTAATCGTTTATATGACATTGTGTCACCGAATGCTGCCATGGGATTAATAACATCAGTCAGTTGATATTTGCTGACATTGTCTAGCTGTTGGGAATGTCCTGATTCTGTCAAACTGCTAGCAGGTTGCTTCAGCTCCTGGCAACTCAAGCTGATGGGTTTGCTTTAGTAGATGAGATGGTTGTCTCTGATGTGCTCTATGCCCGTGTTACACTCCACTACCCCGTAGCCAAAAGTTGCATTTACTTTGAGGTAATGTGAAACCTTTTTCATATCAAAGAACCAAGAAGTTACTGATGAATAGTACACATCTTTCATACCCATGTATTTATTTCATAATGTTTGTTTTCACCATGATAAGGCTATTACACTGGGCAGTGTAACAACTCCATCCTATCTCATATTTTTTTTGTCTGGGCTATCTTATAAAACCACCAACCGCTATCTTCTCATGGTCGTGCCACACACTTCAGTCGCTGAAACAGATTTGCCCTCATGCTGCCGCAATGAAAGCACTCCTTACCCTGCAAAAAGTAATTTGGTCTCTCTTCTTCAAAAGACGAGAGGAAAGAAACTATCAAAATCCAATGTACATTAGAGCACAACAATCATTACTAGCTGATTGAGAGTGAGTGAAAGGTTTCTTGACATGGATGAAAGAAAGGGCCAATAAGGGCCATAAGGCCAAGATGTCCGCAGCCATAGAGAGACAGCAGCTGGAAGGCTGTTAAAGCCTGTTGCGATTCTGTTTGACTTTGTCTAAATATGATATTTTAATTCCCACACCCTGTACATCCCAATAGGCACCTTACACTGCGTCTTCTGTCTGTGTCTATCTCGCTTTGGGTTTGTCGGTTGTGTGTGCTCTCGTGTGTGTTGGTCTACTTGTCAGTCTGAATGTCTCTTGTTCTCAGGTCAAAGCCAGAGGTCATTGTTAATAAGTGAGAATAATTACTCCATATATATCTAATAAACTCAAATCTTTGATACAAATCAGTATATCTTGGAATTTTGTGGCACATATTTGAAAAGCATTTTCGCATCCAGTTAACTGCTCATACTGGCCACAGTAAGGGAAAGTATAAGGCAACCAATTCACCTTTGTACTGTTGTATTCAGTGAGTTATTTGGAAAGTTTTGCGTCTTCTAAAAGCAAAGTTCAATGGTCAGTTTATAATTAGTTGCAATATGTAGCATGGGTCTGTAACATATTTTGTCAGTTAGCCAGAAGTTTAGTCCAAGCTAAATGGACAATGACATCTAGAGGTCAAGTAGTGAATTACAACTCCAGTCCAATTTTAAATGCTTTCAAAATGCTTCCTCAGCAACATATTTAATTATCAAAGCATTTCTCACCTGCTTTATTATTTTGTGTTCAGCTGATTATGTTATTAATATTACTACTCGTGGACCATAACTTTAGACCATGTTCTCTGCCTCCTTTGTTGATGCAGCAGTGTGGAGCTGTGGTTGTAAGCTCTTTGGTGTAAGTTGTGGCAGCATTTCCCAAACACGAAGGTGCACACTGGAAGTAACGGATGCCGTCAAACTGAAGAAGGAGTCTTATTGAGCCTGGTTGGCTTGTGGTACTCCTGAGACAGTTGACAGATATTGGCAGGCCAAGCATGCTGCAGCTCGTATAGTCACAGAGGCAAAAACTGGGGTCTGGGACAAAGTTCGGGGAGGCCATGGAGGAAGACTATCCGACGGCCTAAAGGAAATTCTGGCAAACCGCTTGGCATCTCAGGAGGGTAAAGCAGTGTGCTTCTGTCTGCTTCTGCAAGCAGAGTGCCTGCAGAAGCAGGCATTCGACTGTGTCCCTAGTAGTGTCCTGTGGGGGGTTCTCCGAGAGCATGGAGTCCTAGGCCCTTTGCTCGGGGCTGTCCGGTCCCCTTATGGCCGGAGTAGGAGCTGTGTTTGTATTGCCAGTAGTCAAATCAGACCTGTTCCCGGTGCATGTTGGACTTCGCGAGGGCTACCCCTTGTCTTTGGTTCTGTTCAATGTTTAATGGACAGAAATTCTAGGCACAGTCAGGGGCTGAAGGGTGTTTGGTTCGGGTAGCACAGGATCTCATCTCCACTGTTTGCAGATGATGTGTGAAGCGGCTGGGATGAGAATCAACACCTCCAAACAAAGGTCATAGTTTTGACCGGAAAAAAGTGGCTTGCCCCCTCTGGGTGGGGGGAGTCCTTGCCCCAAGTGAAGTTGTTTAAATATCTCGGGGGGGTTTTCATGAGTGAGGGAAGGACGGGAGCATGAGATTGACAGGTGGATCAGTCCAGCATCTGCAGTGATGCGGTTTCTGTATTGGATCATTGTGGTTAAAAAGGAGCTGAGTCGTAAGGCAAAGCTCTCGTTTCACCAGTCAAGCTATGTTCCTACTCCCAGTTTACATCCATTTGCTACAGCCAGGCTGCAGCAGGCACAGGAGAAGCTCTAGGCAAGACCATGTCTACGATGTTTGAGAAAATCTTGACATTGATTTGGGGACAATGATATAGCTGGCAAGCTAGATAGTCTCCTTTTCAAACATACTGTGGTGTTGGTTCTATGACGTAAGCGGACAAGAATGATTAATCGGCTAACGTTGAAAAATGTCTTCTAGAAAGATTTGTATTGCAAAACACACGAAATCATGAAATTATGTTTTTTTAAAAATTGCTAGCAAGACTACGACCATGGTGTAAGCGGGATAATGCCTGAGGAGGTGTACAATATTACCCAATAATGGACTTCGCAGAAGCAACATCCGCTGCACATTGGACGGTTCACACCCCCACGTCGTCCATGATCGGGTGTTATTATACACCTCCTCAGGCATTATCCCTTGCACAATTTTCAATTGTTCCTGTTCTTAAATTCGACAACTTAAACACTTCTCTGCTCATTCCAACTTGTTGTTTACAGCCTGTGTGGCTAAATTCCGGTGCATGACCTATATCACGACCAAATGTTAGCTATTGGTTATGGTAGCTCCAGAGTGGCTCTGGGCAGATCCAATAGTTTTGAACTTCAACAGAGTTCTAGCCTCTATTGAAGTAACCTTGGTCAATTGCGAGGTCCCACATTCTATGCAAATGAAATGTACGAGAGTCTGGTCGGACAGGTCTGGTAAAAACTCTGTACTGCAAAATACACACAATAGAAACACAAAACTCAACAATAAGTTAAGTTTCCAATAATACACATTGTATTTATTAATTGTGAGCACACATTCATTTTTATAGTCATTCTCAAGTTTATTGCATACATAGGAGGAATCAATTTCCTTCTGTATAGAACAGTAGGTGCCAGTACTAAGGGAATATATAGGATGCAATGACTGTTAAAATACATACACTTTGTTAAAGCCATGTAAATGGAGAATAATACAGTTAGGACATGATCTAAAAATAAACCTCAGAATAAATACTATATTATTAGTAATATAGTATTAGACTCATAGACTCATAAATTGTCATCAGTTGAACCAATATTTATCATAAATTCTGGGCTGTACATTTTAAAGTTAAAGTCTATAGATTGGATTCATATTTTCTCCAACATTTTGTAGTTAAAAAAATAATTTGTACATTATTACATCCTTTAGTTTTTAAACATTACCGATTAATCAATCACTCTTTACTCTTTAATTGCTCTTTAACATTCTCTCCTCAAAAGTTTAATGTATTGAACTGATAAAGTATGATCACTGAGCTATATCATAGTAATAATCTCTCAGTCTCGGCTCCACAACCGCAAAGCCAGGCCTTTCATTCACACTGCAAGACAAGATAAAAAGTTAAGTATTCATAAATTTCTAAAGTTCTATTCTATGTATTTCATTATTTTTCATGTCTGGGAGTTTTAGAAAGTGCCCCCTTTTGAAATTTGTATTGGCTTTCACTACAATTTGTTGAGTTGAAGTTTATTTTCAGGAATATCCCTTGCGTAACATTTTGTACTGATTCCCACTCACCTGTATGCCCAGCACTTCGTCATAAGGTCATACATCTCTGGTGGACAGTTAGGAGGGGCAGCCATGCGCTCACCCCTTTCGATCATCTGGATAACCTCATTCCCTTTCATACCCTGCACAGACAGAAAGGGGATAGTACAATGGACAACTGCTTTTGTCGCAACAGATGATAACACTGGCAACATTGGTTGTACGTAATCAGGTGTGTGCCTTGAGTTAATGGCATCATATGATTTACTTTGACTGTTCTGCCAGGAAGTGTTATGAATTTGTGTCATTAGTGCACGGTGCCCATGATACAGTTGGTGACAGTTCTTTTGTGGCTTTGAAACATTTCTCAGACCGCAACTGAAATCCTCAAAAGTACATCTCCACATCAGAGTTAATTAGGCACATCATCAAAGCAACTTTTAATTCTCAAATATTTTTTGCAGATACTTGTAATGTTGCTTAGTTGATTTAGTGCCACAGGCAGACAGAGAATACTGGAATTATTATTTGGTGTTAGTTTGGAGTTTGTGCACATTTTCAGGGTGTAGGCAGTTTTTGAATCGGTCAATGGAGCTGTTGCCCCTTGATTTAATTGACATGGTAGCATCTAGTTTGTCAATAAGTTGCAAACAAAGACTAAACATAACATTTTGCAATGGTGACTCATATTGGACAGAGGCTCAATTTAACATAATGAATTTAACACTAAAACACCAAAAAACACCAGGAACATCGGTGACCCTGTGCCATGCCCCAATTTTTTAATGAATGTCTGTTCGAATACAGAGACATATCGAACAGGACTGGGTAACAGCCATAAAAATGATTTGTTTCTTTCCACTTTGAAACAGAAAGCTAGAAATGTTTACCATGGTTGCTATGTTATGAGAAACAAGAAAACAATCCGATTTTGGGAGGTGCTATTGGGGTGCTTTGGTCTTTTTGGGGGGTGCTGAAGCACCTGCTAGACCCTTGATAGCACTGTCCTGATGGCTCAGGTAGAGCAGCTCATCTAGGATGGCACATCAATGCGAGCTGTGGCAAGAAGGTTTGCTGTGTCTGTCACCGTAGTGTCCAGAGCATGGAGGCACTACCAGGACACAGACCAGTACATCCGGAGATGTGGAGGAGGCCATAGGAAGGTAACAACCCAGCAGCAGGACCGCTACCTCTGCCTTTGTGCAAGGACGAGCAGGAGGAGCACTGCCAGAGCCCTGCAAAATGTGCAAATGCAAATATGAATTTGTTTGCTCAAATGCTCAGAAACAGACTCCATGAAGGTGGTATGACGGCCCGACGTCCACAGGTCGGGTTTGTGCTTACAGCCCAACACCGTGCAGGACGTTTGGCATTTGCCAGAAAACATCAAAATTTGGCAAATTTGCCACTGGCACCCTGTGCTCTTCACAGATAAAAACAGGTTCACACTGAGCACATGTGACAGACGTGGAGGATGGTCTGCTGCCTGCCTTTGGGGGGCTGCACAGCCCTCCATGTGCTCGCCAGAAGTAGCCTGACTGCCATTAGGTACCGAGATAAGATCCTCAGACCCCTTGTGAGACCATATGCTGGTGCGGTTGACCCTGGGTAAGGCCCTGGCCGTAATGCAATACAATGCTAGACCTCATGTGGCTGGAGTGTGTCAGCAGTTCCTGCAAGAGGAAGGCATTGATGCTATGGACTGGCCTGCCCGTTCCCCAGACCTGAATCCAATTGAGCACATCTGGGACATCAAGCCTCGCTCCATCCACCAACACCACGTTGCACCACAGACTGTCCTGGAGTTGGTGGGTGCTTTAGTCCAGGTCTGGGAGGAGATCCCTCAAGAGACCATCCGCCACTTCATCAGGAGCATGCCCAGGCGTTGTAGGGAGGTCAAACAGGCACGTGGAGGCCACACACACTACTGAGCCTCATTTAGCTTGTTTTAAGGACATTACGTAAAAGTTGGATAAACCTATGATTTCCTTCATATGGTACTCTTTTTCCTTGTAATTATGTTTGCAAAAATGGGAACTGCTGCGTCTGTGTAGATGAGAGACGCAAAGTGCATAAGCTACATTATGGCTAAGCATGCACCCGTAAAATACCATTTGATTAACCTGCCACTGACTCTAGACTACATTTTTCCTGGTCTGGGGCGGCATATCAGAAAAGACTGCTGTGCATTAGGTGCAAAATAGGAATGATACATGCGTCGGTGTAGTCAATTGCACTGGGCGCAGGATAGGGCCCACAGTGGGGTTCAGGCTCTTAGAGCTGAGAAAAGGTTACACTGTGTGACCCATAATACAACTCAACATTATGTATAGGGACACATCAACATGGCAGACAGAGATCAATTATGAAATTAGCAACAAATACATTTTAGGGTTTTTGAAGCGCTTATCCAAACAATGTCAAATTGCACTGTACATCCTAGGGTTCTTAAATGTTCATCTGAAAATATTAAACTGTAAAAACTACCTGGTTCTTGAGATAATCGTTTAACAATTGTTGCCATAAAACCCTACAATAAAACTTGTACAGACAAATCCTTTGATTTCTTGAATTATTGTGTAGATGACTAATTGTTCTAGTGTAGTCCATACGCTCCTTGACTCATAAAGCCAACTGATTGTCAAGCCCTAGATTAATTAAATGCTTCAGGTTTGTAGGTAATAAAAAAGAAAAAAAATCTAAAGCTGAGGAATTCTAAACACTAATATGAAAAAAGCATGATTGCGAGTGCTGTATCAGTACCTTGTACGGTTTCTGCCCTAGTGAATAGGCCTCCCACATTAGGACTCCAAAACTCCACACATCACTCTTTGATGAAAACGTCCGTAAATTCATGCACTCTGGCGCATACCATTTCAGTGGCCACTTCCCAAGGCTTTTGGCCTGAAGGAGGAAGCAGAATCAAGTTAATGATTACACCTCTGATAAATAATTATGAAATAACACTACATTTGCTTATGACACAACTGACTGAAAATGTTTCAAGTTTCAACATCACATAAACCAGTAACTAATATTGTAACTGTTTGACAGCATCAGTCCACCCTTGAGCTTATTTAGCATGTACAGTGCATTGTGGGTCAGAACTGCACTTGATCTACCATAAATTGTAACAGATGTGAATGTGATCATCAGAATCATTGGGTCCCTCAAGAGATTGATCTTGAGATTGTTAACTCATGCACTGAATTGCTCACCTCTTATAAATATTGATCTTGTCAGCTACCCAACCAAACAGCTGACAAGGCATGGGAGGATATTATTTACATTGAGGGGCGAATTTACCTATTTAAACCTTGTTACACGGATCTACTTATACATGCCTGCTATTTGAGCAGAGCCCAACTGTGTTTCCCATCATTACTTTCACAGGCATCATCATGTTGCTCCAAGTACTGCTTCCTCATTTGCTCAACAGGCTATGATCTTTGTCCTCTCTCTAATGGATAAACTTTAATCAACTCTCATAAATGCAATAATTTTCAAGCTACATCATCACAAAACTAGCCAATGAGCAGTTTTTATATTGCACAGTGGTGCAATAGTCAGGAGTGTGGTTTCCATAATCAGGAATGGTTAAGTTAAATAATTCCTAAACATATAAAAACAATTCAAAAGATAAAGTGCTATATATCAAGGTTCTTCATTGACCTCATAGATGTTCTTATCGTCTGACAGCATCTTGGAGAGCCCAAAGTCGCTGATCTTAGCATAGTGCTGGGTGACAAGGAGCACATTCCTGGCAGCAAGATCCCTGTGGACAAAGTTGTGTTCCTCCAGGTATTTCATGCCCATAGACACTTGGTGCACCAGTTCTGTGATGTTCTTAATGGAGATCTGCCTATGAAAAGCACCATCAAAGACCAATACATTTTATCTGGAACACACTGCAAGAGGAATTGCGAATATAATAATTTACTTAAAACATTTTACAGCACTGCAGTGTTGTGGTGGTGCAGGAAGGTTAGACTTGACTTTTTGGTTACTTGGAAGAGGTATGATGTTACATGAGAGATTACCCAAATGTCCCAGAAAGGGAATTATTAAAGTGTTAAAAGGTTTTGTCCTGGAAACCTACAGTCAAGGAAACCTACTTGTGCTTCTGCAGAAACTTGTTGAGCTGTCCCAGTTCTGCAAGCTCCATGACCAGCATAAGATTTTCAGCCTCACAGATTCCGATCATCCGGACAATGTAGGGGTTGTCCAATTGCTGCATGACACTGGCCTCCCTCAGCATCTCGTCACGCATGGCCGGGTCGTTGTCATCATTTTTCAAGATCTTTACTGCCACGGGCTTCTCTGTCCTGGGATGGAAAGAAGTGAACTGATGAAATTTGAGAGTTCACTGAGTTTATTAGCATTGACCTGGCCAACACCCAGGCCATTGTGCTACACAGTTCTTGTGTCAAACTTGTGTCTTCGGCCAAATTATTTCCAAGCAACAGTTGGATTTCAATTAATGAATATGTCAGTCACTGAGCCTCATTGAGATGCTATTGTTTTGCATGCTATGATTACACAAACAAGAATTATTATTGTGATAGGTATGGCATTGTTATAGTATTTCGGTATTCCAACACTTCAGGGATATACCTTGAATATCAATATAGTAATTCCCTTTATTTTCACATGCATTTTTCTCAATCTCTTTGGCTCATTTAAAAAAAATGAGATTAGATCTCTGAACAATTAGTTTCTTGTTCACGCCAAATTGGAATTTCTTATTTCTTTAAAGTTTTCTCAATTGCTAACACACAAACATGTTATGTGTAAGCCACCTTAACAAAAACATTTAGCCAATTCCCAGCAGAAAGACCATGTACCCCAGTCAGTAAAAGCAACGTACCCTTTTTCACATTACTCAGGTTCATTCACACTGTGTTGCAAAGGACACAAACACACCTTTCACTTTAAAACACAATTGTCACCATGTCGTAATTGAGAAAACACTGCTATTTGATATTCAAACAAAAACATATAATGTCTAAGCACAAACAACCAAAAATCCTCAACATGCTATGAGGAGACTGGAATGAATAAAAAGGGCAACAGGTAAGAATCAAGGACTCAAACATCAGAATATGTTTCCTTCACAGTTTTCTTAGCCTACTTTGTTTTCCTCAGATTCCATTTAGGTGAATTTGTGTTGGTGAATTTCAGTAAATTACTGTGAACATACTGTGACCTACATGATGGTCATGGTCATGAACTTTGCGAATGACCGAAAGGGCGAGATCGCGGATACAAGCGGTCGAAATGAGTTTTCTCCGCAGGGTGGCCGGGCGCTCCCTTAGAGATAAGGTGAGGAACTCGGTCACACGGGAGGAGCTCGGAGTAGAGCCGCTGCTCCTCCATGTCCAGAGGAGCCATCTGAGGTGGCTCGGGCATCTGTTTCGGATGCCTCCTGGACGCCTCCCTCGGGAGGTGTTCCGGGCATGTCCTACCGGGAGGCGGCCCTGGGGAAGACCCAGGACACGCTGGAGGGACTATGTCTCTCGGCTGGCCTGGGAACGCCTTGGGATTCCCCCCGGAGGAGCTGGAGGAGGTGTGCGTGGAGAAGGAAGTCTGGGCCTCCCTGCTCAGACTGCTGCCCCCGCAACCCCGCCCCGGATAAGCGGAAGACAATGGATGGATGGATGGATGGACTACAGTGACAAGCATGATTGTTTGACAAACAACTGAGGTACGGTACCCTAGAATGTTTGAATGGGAAATTAACATTCTGCAAAAAGGACAATTTTAGTATTTGTTTGATTGCATGATAGAGAGGATTGTCGTCACATCCGGTGAGTTTGTTCTGTTTTCAGCGAGTTACTTGCTCGACACTTTAGTGCTAACTCACGGTCTATACACAAACTATTTCACACCATTACACATCACCGACAGTTTGATTGCTTCCCGATTAGTCCGGAGTTTATCACAACTCAGTTTTGCTCAGTTTTGCCAAGTTTTGTTCAGTATTTCGTGGATTAAATCACCCGCTAGCTCCAGCCTGAGCTAGCCTAGCCTAGCAGCTATCTAGCGTCATGGCCGAGTTTCCCCCGGCTTTTGTCTGCTCAAGCTGCAATATGACGAGTCAGAACCCTGGCTCTTTCTCTGATGTCAAGAATAGATGCGTGAAGTGTAGTGTAGTGGTGGCTTTGGAGTCTAGGGTTACGGACTTAGAGGCGCGGATCCGCTCACTTGAGGACCGCCTCTCGGGTTGCCCTGGCGTTAGCAGTATTAGCAAGCCCCAGGCTAAGACTACCCCCCCATCCCCCCAGCACCCGCGCAGCCGGAATTAGACCATGATCAAGACAAGGAACGATTTGTGACAGTTCGGAGGGGGGCACGCGCTAAACGCCAGCCTGCAGTGCACAACGAGCTTCACGTATTCAATAGGTTTTCTCCCCTCAGCAACCAGACGCCCGCTGAATTGACCCGTGACACTCTAGTAATTGGAAGTTCTATAGTTAGAGATGTGGAACTGCCAGTAGCATCAGTTAGGTGTTATCCAGGGGCCAAAATGGGTGACATCGAAGGAAACCTTAGGCCTTTAAAGCAAAGTAGACAGAAGTTCCGCCGAATCGTGATTCACGCAGGCGGTAATGAAGCCCGGCGGAGACAATCAGAAGTGCTCAAATTGCAAGTAGGTGCGGTGTGTGAATTGGCTAGGTCGATGTCAGAGACTGTATTGTTTTCTGGCCCCTTGCCCAATCGGACCAATTCTGAAATGTACAGCCGCTTTTCAGCATTCAACTCCTGGTTGTCCAGTTGGTGCCCCCAAAACAATGTAGTCTTTGTTGACAATTGGAGTGCGTTTTGGGGAAAACCTGGGCTCATACGAAGGGATGGCATCCATCCGACTTTGGAAGGTACATCCTCTTTAGTCCGGAATTTGAACGATCAGTCGCCTAAAGTGACTGTTCAGAGATGAGCCTCGGGCGCAGAGCAGTAGTGTTAGACGCTCTTCTGTTAATGGCGCTGAACTCTCGCACGCTCAGTCTGAAATTAAGTGGTCAGACTCAAGGCAGATCGAGACTGTATGTGTCCGTCGTGTAAACACAACCAAAAAAGTAAAAAAAACCTTTAGCAGGTGTCAGAATGAATAACTTGACCAAGATTGTACCAACACATGTTACAAGTAAGCATAAACATGTAAAATGTGGACTGCTAAACATTCGGTCTATTTCCTCCAAATCGCTTTTAGTTAATGAGTTAATTAGTGATAATAACATAGATCTCCTAGCCGTAACTGAAACCTGGCTTCAACAAGGTGACTATTTAAGACTGAACGAGTCCACCCCTCCCAGTCATGTTAACTTTCAGATAGCCAGAAGTTATGGCCGAGGTGGCGGTGTGGCAGCAATCTCACACACAAGTTTACACTTGAGCCCTAAAACTGACAGTGTGTTTTGCTCATTTGAAAGCCTTGCCCTATCATTCACCAGCCCAAATTGGAGAAATCAGAATGCAGCTTTATTCATGGTGATCTATCGGCCTCCAGGTCCTTATTCAGAGTTTTTGGCGGAGTTTTCTGGATATTTGTCAAGTCTGGTGTTGGACTGGGAAAGTATTATACTGGTCGGAGACTTTAACATTCACGTACAGGCTAGCAATTGTCTCAGTAATGCCTTCAATGCTTTATTGGATAGCATTGGTTTCACTCAGAGTGTAAATGAACCAACCCATAGTCACAAGCACACTCTTGATCTTGTTTTATCATATGGAATGGAGGTAAGTGATTTAACTGTCTTCCCCCATAATCTAGTATTGTCAGACCATTTCCTGATTAAGTTTCAGTTCACTCTTAGAGATCGTCCAGCCACTCAGATTAAAACTATAATGAAAAGGACAATATCTGAAATATCTATTTCTATGTTCAAAGAAATAATAGAGCCAATATTCAGTAACATGTCGTGCGATCCTGCTGGGAACAGCCCCAGTTCCAGTGTAAGTGATCAGTATGTTGACACGATGATGTATTCTCTAAAGTCTGCTCTTGATGTTGCAGCACCCTTTAGAGAGAAGATCATTAGGCCAAAGCGCGCCTCTCCATGGTACAATGAAGAGCTGCGCTCACATAAACAAATTGTTAGACAATTGGAGAGACCTTTCCGCCGCTTCCACACGGAAGACTCCTTAAGTGCATGGAAAACCTGCCTTCTGTCCTAAAAGCAAGCTCTGCGTAAGGCCCAAACCAGATATCATTCTAATTTAATTGAAGTAAACAAAAATAACACTAGGTTTTTGTTCAGTACTGTAGCCAGACTGACAAACAATCAAAGTGCAGTTGAACCCTCAATCCCAGCTGCTCTCAGCTCTGATGATTTTCTTTTATTTTTTAATAACAAAATCAGTACAATCAGAGATAAATTAATTGAAATTACTCCCACTATTAGTATTGAGCACGCACGATCTGTGAAGCTACTGCCCCATGTTGGTCCATCGGTTACTCTGGACAGGTTCACTGCTGCTGATCAGGCAGAGATAACTTCGGCCATCATGTCCTCGAAATCATCCACTTGTATTTTAGACCCGATCCCAAGTAGACTCCTCAAAGAAATCCTCCCCTTAATTATAAGCTCTATTCTTACGATCATAAATACTTCGCTCGAAATTGATTATGTCCCACAGTCCTTCAAGTATGCAGTTATTAAGCCACTACTGAAAAAAACGAATCTTGACTCGGACCTACTGGCCAATTATAGACCTATTTCGAATCTTCCTTTTATGTCCAAAGTCCTTGAAAGAGTTGTAGTTAAGCAGCTCTCTCACCACCTTAAGGACAACCATTTGTTTGAGGTTTTTCAGTCTGGGTTTAGAGCCCATCACAGCACGGAAACTGCATTAGTTAAAGTCACAAACGACTTATTATTAGCTGCTGACAATGGAATGGTTTCTATCCTGGTTCTGCTGGACCTCAGCGCTGCGTTTGACACCATCGACCACACAATCTTACTGCAGAGGTTGGAATGTGACGTAGGTGTCAGAGGGACAGTCCTCAGCTGGTTTAAATCCTATTTATCGGATAGGTACCAGTTTGTTAATGTAAACCGAAGCTGTTCCCCTTGCTCTAAAGTAACCTACGGTGTCCCGCAGGGTTCAGTACTCGGTCCTATTCTGTTTACGCTCTATATGCTGCCTTTAGGTAACATTATCAGAAAGCATGGCATTAACTTCCACTGCTATGCGGATGACACACAGCTGTATTTATCAATGAGACCTGATCAGACCGATCAGTTACACATACTTAGTGCCTGCGTGAAGGATATAAAAATCTGGATGACACTTAACTATCTACTTCTTAATCCAGAAAAAAACGAGGTCATTGTACTAGGCCCGAAACGTCTGCGAGACTCTTTATCCGACCAGATGGTGTCACTGGACACTATCAGTGTAGCCTCCAGTTGGACTGTAAGAAACCTTGGCGTCCTACTGGACCAAGAACTATCCTTTACAGCACATATGAACCAAGCCTGCAAAACAGCTTACTTTCATCTGCGTAGTATAGCTAAAATTAGAAAGATCTTGACTAGAAGTGATGCTGTAAAACTCATCCATGCATTCGTTACATCTAGACTAGACTACTGTAACGCCCTGCTCGCAGCGTGTACTAAAAGCTCGATAAGGAGCTTTCAGTTGGTTCAGAACACAGCAGCACGACTGCTAACAGCAACCAAAAGAAGAGACCACATCAAACCGGTGTTAGAGTCTCTTCACTGGCTCCCTGTTGAATTTATGAATCAAATTTAAATCCTACTGCCTCACGATATAAGTCCATAAATGGCATGGCCCCTCACTACCTCAAAGATGTTGTAGTATCATATCATCCAGCCAGAGCACTTCGCTCTGAAAGCACTGGACTATTGGTGGTCCCTCGAGTCTCCAAAAGCGCAGTAGGAGGTCGAGCAACTGTAGGCTACCAAGCTCCTGTGGTTATGGAATCGGCTGCCTATTAATGTTAAAGAGGCCGACACAGTCTCTTTATTTAAGACCAGGATTAAAGCATTTCTCTTCGAAATACCTTTTGGGCAGGGCATTAGTTAATACCGTAGTTCACTATAGTCTGTTCATCGCTATGCACAAGTTTCAATCCCTCTGAGGTGGACTCTGTCCTGGATGATGCCCTGGTGATGACTTCACCCTAGATGCCTGGCCCCGCCTCGCGACCTGATCCGTGGACCTGTGTGCTCCTCAACTGTCGGAGGTGCTTCGTACAACAGATTAACTGCTTTCCTCAGACCCACATCGCTGAATAGCCGAACTCTCCTCGCACTAGATGATCTAGATGAACCCTTCCTTTCGCCTGAGGGGTTCTTTCTTTACAGTCCATCTGCATATGGATGCATGCCAGTCCTGGACCATCTACAGCCTGTCCGTCCGTGGGAGCAGGATCTCTCCTTCACTGTGGTTCTCCCCGAGGTTTCTACTTTTTCCCACAGGGTTTTTTTGTAGTTTTTCCTTGCCGAGAAGGAGGGTCTAAGGACAGGGGATGTTCCGGGACAGTCGTCTATTTGCTAAAATCATATGTACATTTTTATAACTTGATTTTTTGTTTATTGACCAATGATGGAATCTTTGTCGCCCTTCGAGGCAACTGTTGTTGTGATTTTGGGCGTTACAAAAATAAATTGAATTGAATTAAATTGAATGATTACATTAGAATTCGGGGACACGTTATAGTTATTGTTTTATAAAAACCTTTTTATAATAATGTTTTCAATTCCTCCCAGCAGTGTGTAAAATGTTTTCAGAAAGTTGATTTTATTTAAGAGTTTTGTGTGTTTTTTAAAGCAAAATTTGGTTTCAATGATAGATAATGTGGTTTCAGTTACAATTTGGGTTCAAAGGTCAAGGGTATGGCCAAAACGGTGAAGTATCAACTTGTTTGTTTAGAGTTTTGAGACAACATTGTACACATTCAAGTGTGTGTTAGCAATAAATCTTTTTTTTTGGCCAATTGCTTGTGTTGTTAGCTTGAATGCAAAAGAGTAAGTACAGTGTTCTACAACTGTTGACTACAACGATATGCACATGGCTTACTGATTAGTACTGGTGAGTTGATTCTCTGTGAAATTGTCATACTCTTCACAACTTAAAAAAACTTATTTCATTATGTAAGACATTACAAGTCTGATTGCTTCAATAATCAAAATCTGTCAGACATACATGTACAGTATATACCATAAATATTGATGACATGGAATGTTCATTATGTCTGCAAAACTGGTAAATTTCCTGCCAGGTGTCATTGTTGAAATAAGAATTACAATCTTTCATTTCAACCTTTTTTTTGCATGGATGTCATTTTGTAGATGTTTTCTGTTTGGTATATATGACTTCACATGTAAGATGTCTAAAATGTGGGGGAAACGTGTACAAAAATCAGTGTTTAACATTTAATAGCACTGACTTTTCCAAGAAAACTTGTAGCTACAGTTGAAATTGGTAACAAAAAAGCGCACTGATACACTATAGTATTCAGATAGACAAAATTGAGATTAATGTATAGAACAATATGCAGTTAGTGTGAACAATAAGGGAGAACAAAACCGAAATATGTGTATAACAAATATTTCCAGGGTCGACCTCCATTGTGAATTTCTTTTTGGCTCACACAATGACAAAAACACTTTCCATTTCATGTACAATTGGTCAATTCACTGACACAATAACTAGGTTTTGAAGCATGAAGTAAATGTTTGAATGAGAAAATAACTTTTGCAAACTTGCAATAGAGTTGTGACATCCCTTTAAACGGTTGTGACAGTTGCATTTTTAGTTTAGATAATGATAATGACAAAGATTGTAAAAAAAAGAAAGAAGTGCACTGTGCAAGTGAAAAACTGTAATTAAATGATCTAAATTATCTATGACCTGGAATGTTTGTGATATCTGCTAAATTTCCAAATGACCTGCCAGGTGACATAGTGATGAAATAGATGCGATGTCCCATTAAACTGACAATTGTATTTACAGTTCAAAGAAGGTTAAGACGAATAACTTTTTTTTTGAAAAAAACTGAAAAGTACAAGTCAAATGGCCTTTTGCAGGTGATCTTATTGTGTTGTACTATGCCATATAAAATATTCTGACGAATGCACTTACAGCTTGAATAAATTTATTACTGTTTCAAGTAATAAACCATAACAATTGAGAAAAAAAACATAATACAAAATGACCACAAGAAGGTGCTATAATGTAGTTGTGCTACATCATACAGTAAGGTTGTGTTTTATGGTTCAAGGTTACCTACTTTCTCATCTTGTAGATGCCTTTAAGGACTGTGCCAAAGTTCCCAGAACCTAATTCTCCATCTTCTAGGAAGAGCTGTTTGCGGTCTACGGTGGAGGTCCTAAGCTCATCTGGGTCTGCATAGGGACTCTCATACACCTCGGTGTCCATAGGCATGGCATCTGTTGAACACAACATACATCGTCTTAAATGATAGTTGACTTACAATGACAGGAAAAGGTCATCCCTAATGTAGGGAAAAGTGGGAACATTTACCACACGGAAAGCTTTTTTCTCCACATTTTCAAGTACTTGATTCCTGAAACAGTTTCTAATAATGTGGCTAATATCAATGGATATGTTGAATAAATAATATAAAGCAAAATGGATCTTCGGTATGGCCCATAGCAAGAGTTACATAATGTACATGACGGTTTGCTCATTACTTACCATTGTTGAGCCCCTGATTATTAGGAACCCTGGTTTCATAAGGGTTAAGGTTATCTGTGGTTTTGTTAGGCATCTCCCTCTGGTAATGTAAAGCAGACAGGTTTAGCAAAACATATGGTATTAAATAGCAAGTATAATGTAATAATCCAGTTTTAACTCTGTTGAAACATTACCAAAATGATTTGATAAATGCATGAAACCCAAATAAAAATAACAAATATTATTCCTTCTAAAGTGTGATACCAATCCTTCGCTCTTTCTTCCATGTTGTTCATCTTAAGAATACTTTAATTAACATTTCAATCTTGCATGAAAGCCAGCCTATTTCCCAAATCAGCATCATTTTACTTGAGATTATGATGTTATCATATTCTTCTGGAATATCCTAGATTGAGTACGTACACTACTGACAATATGATGTCATACTCAGCGTACATGAAGAAAATTACTCCTTTTTGGCCAATGCCGCCCCCCCACACCTGCCCACTCCCGATTGTGTGTCAATGGAATAGGTTTTCCTATTTCAACTTTCCCACTGGTAAGAGATCACTTGTCTCAAATAAAATGCTTTGAAAGTGGAGGAGAGCGTTATCCCCTTTTACTCATGATCATGAGAAAGTATTCTTAAGGTGATTTTATATAATCAGAAAACACTCTATAGTGTAAAATGTTAATATTGAAAATGTACATTTATCAATTAGAAATTCATGTAATTTGCAGTTTCAAATGTATGTTCATAAGACATGGGGTGCCAGTGAAAGAGAAAAGACAGTATCAAATTTAAAACATAATTGATTCGAACGGTACAATGTGAATAATTTCAATGCAGAGGCCTAGATTTGTACACATGCAACACTTAGGACACTTAGGAAACATAATAGTAGCCAAGGGTTAGCATTCTAGCCCAAAAACGTATATGTAGACTACTGGCATACAGTATAAATCCTTATCTACAATAGACGATGTCATTACAAGGCCAAATCCTACCTGTGAGTGACCTTTAATGACAGTATCTCCTTAAACCTTAAATGCCCTACAATCTATATTCTTTCAAAGTAAACATATAGCTTTAATATTTTTCAGCAGACCAATTTACTCAAGAACATTTACTAGATGATAAAACTTACAAAGAGCATGGCATGTTTACAGTGCCACAGTTTCCTGTAAATGATGATTGGACTTGGCTGGCAATAATTCTAAATGGCAAATTCATATTATTTGTTGTTTTTCTGACTATCCTAAGTCTATGCTCAGTCTAAGTTCAGGAAAGTCTAGATACTGTAATAGAAGGGAAATGTCCTTCTCAGGTCATTAATGTTTTAATTTGTTCAAGACTAACATTTATATAGGTGTTTTATATGTACACACACATCATCCTTTGAAATTAATAGTTATACTAATGAGGGTGTCTGCCATCACTTTTAATAGCAATTAAAAGGGAAGGGTAGTAAACAGACAGTAGAAATTAGATTGCAAGATATATCTCACAGGTGTGTTAGTAAGTAGCAAACCACAGTTTAGCAAAACCACACTTTGGAGAGTTAAGTGGATGCATATGGTCCAATGTACCGCAGGGGGTGGGGAATGGGGGAGGGGAAGGAGGGTTGTGTGTTAGTGCACCTTTTCTTTCTTCCCAGGTATGGGTAAAGTGTAGGATTTGAGTCTGGAGAGCATTCCACCTGTCGCTCCTTGCTAGAAATCACAATTTCAGAGAATGTCATGAATATAAGGGACTGTTAATGTCTATGTTGGTTTAGTGAGGGAAAACGATTAAGTTGTTCAGGGAAAGGGTCTGTTTGTAATGCAAACAAATATAATGCTTCATAATTTGCAGTTCCTGGTTATCACAGGTAATTACAGCAGAAATAGAATTCTGTCACATCCATGCTAGAGGATCCCTACACTTCAAAAGGGGAATTACTTGCATTGTATAGTACGGAAACCTTCAAGTAATATTTATAAAAGGTTATCTGAGTCTAAACTTAATTTCAACAGCAAAAGATCTCATGCAAGAAAAAAACAGGCGTGGCTATTTACCCAGCTTTTAACCCACTTAGTTCGACTTATCCGTAGCTTTAACTGTAAATATGTCAACAGATGGCACAATGTCAGTTTTACTTACTAGGAACAGAATAGCTTTTTGAGAACTGAAACGAGAACTGTCAACCTTGAAAAACATCAAATAATAAAGTGTCAGCAACGTGCAATCAGAAAGATCAATATTGGCAGGATGTTTTTTTAGCCTCACAAAGAATGATGGGGGATCCCTTATTTATCTTTCAAACTGGTACAATAACCAAAATGAATTGCTGAATTAATTGGAGATTATATTTGGTAAAGGTGACTGGAGAGTAATAAAGACATAGATTGATTGCCGGGAACACCAACAAGATGAGTTGCTGTCTGGAAGTGACAATGGTGGGGCAATGGTGTAACTGTGTTGGAAGTCCTGCTTAGTGTGTGGATAATGTCGATGCTATAAACACACTGTTCACTTTTCATGAACTTGTTTGTGTGCTTGACACTTCTATTTTAAATGTAGTAACTGAAGCAACAATTAACTTCCTTGATTACATACGGATTTAAACTTTGAAGTAGAAATGGCAGTTGGATAATTGATGCACACAGGCCAAACGAACACATATAAAGTAATTGGGAAAGACTTACAGGGTGATTCCGTGGTAGAGAGGGCCGGCCAATAGCCACTGTATAACAAGAAGAGAACATACTTGTTATATTTCCTAAAACGATTCAACACTCATTGGCACACTTCATCCTGCTATAATATACCATAAGGGTACTTTGAAAAATACTAGAGAAAGAGCAGTGCAAAACAGATTTTATACCAATGTGATTTCATTTAACAACTTCTTTTAACATTCAACTTACTTGTAAACTGAATGTCATATATCCTAAACAAGGTTACAAGAACACATTTGTACATAACAGTGATATCTAGATGAATTGCTATTACATTAATAATGCACACTCATTTATTAATGTACAGTATAGAGTACCGTTTCCTTCTGGTCGGGGACAGGGATCTGTCAATACGCGAAGCAGCCCATCTGGTTTGTAAGAGTAGTGCTCCACTAACTAGGATACAAGTTTTTTTTTTTTTGTCGGGCAAAAGCACTTCAAGTTATTATATGTACTGTATTTGAGACAATTTAACATATACAATATGATGTTATTTCATGTCCACCATAGGCTTCATGCATGGGAATTTTTGAATGAGAAATTTACTTTTTCACAAGTGATTTGAAACAGCAATTTAGTGGATTTGGAAGAGACAACAATATAAACATATGACCTGCCACAGTGTGTCAAACTTCTTGCCATCTGGGAAGGACAGCTTGCCCATCTTGTCTCTGTCAATGCGATAGTGCATGACCTTTCCTCCATGTAGAAGACAAAGGGCATAGGAACCATTCAAGTCCCGCTGTCTAATACTGTTTGGAGAGGATAGGAAGTAATGAAAGAACACAGTGACAAAGGAGGGATACAGGGTGACAAAGCACACTTTATGTGTATAGAGAAAGAGTCCTAGAGTTACATTATTGCTTACTAGGTAAAGGTGAAATGTATTACAATAAAAATGGATGCAACTGTTGTGGTACTGGTATATATTTCTTGGCTCCAGGCACAAAAACATAATGCATTGTATAGGTTTGTAGGTCATTGTGTATATGTAAGGGGCACCAGTTAAAATAAGTAATACTTTACTCCACTGTCAATCAAGACAGAAATATACATATGGGAGTGTCTTAACCTTACATAAAAATTGAAAACTTTCAACCACATGCAATATGTTAAATAAACTGTCAATGGCAATGATTTGTTTGTAAAATTAGTTGATTTTTAAAAATAAAAATTAGCTAAATTAGTGCTAGTTTAAAATGAAAAACTTTGTTTTCAATAAGCATAAACTGCTTATTGTTAAAGTGAAATCTTTACTCAATTATATTTTTTATAGAAATAAACATCCGAGTAAAGAAACTTGTAGAGTATTCTCAAGCTTCAAAGTTGTTTCCACTACTTCTGCTCTTGGGTCACTCCAGGAAGTCCTCTGCAAACTGACACAACGGAAACCACAGTGTGCTCTTTCTCTACAGCCTAGACAAGTGGTAGTGCTTTGCAACACAAGGTTTGTATTCTATAAATACCTCCCAATTCTCACAGGCAGCATGTCTTTGTGAAAGTGTCTTTGGCCTGTACCACTTTGTGCTTTTGTGCTCTTGGTTGTGGCTCACTATTATAGACATAGGTCTTGGCCCAGAAAGGCACGCTCTAGAAAACTGAAAAGTATTTATCACATAGAATGTCATGCCAGAATGCATGTTTTGTGCAAGCACTTTTAAGTTAGGAAAAATTAAAAGCCATGTTCTTATGCATGTTAATGTGTACCGCATGTTCATCCTCTTCCACTACCATCACTAAAATAGAGAGGGGCATGGTTATGAAAATGGGCGTGGTTTCCTAATCCCCAAAATCTTATCCAAAAGAGCAAGTTAAGCTTTGTAAAATATAACAGTTCCACTTCCTATTATTATTGGGGGCATTTTTTTAAATCATATTTACTCAAATATTTTTTTTAAACTATAAAGGCAGAAAACAATGAGCCCAGATGAGGCTTACAGAAATTTCCCGTTGGTGCGCGAGCCACTTTGTAGGCGTGGCTCAGACTCCTCACGAGTAATTGCGCCATGAAACCAAGGCATCTTTTCATGAGCAGTGGTGGCAATGAGCTTCTCCAGTTGAGGCCTTTGACTGATGATGGCTTGGTCCAGGGCTGTACCCTGAGAAAACAACACAAACTACGCTTCAACTCAGTCCATATTGTGTTGTTTTGTATAAAGGATAAAGAGTGTTAGCTGCTCTTGCGATATGACTTAAGTGGAGGCATTTGAATTTATTTGATTTTCCCCTGAGCCAGAAGACCCTAGCCCCATATGGTTTTAGGACTCTTAGGGCTATAACTGACAATATGATTAACAGTACATTCCTTTTAATGGCCTCAGGTCTGGTGGTTATATAGAAAGAGGTGATTAGTCTTCTGCTGTATTCCTACTACCTGACATGTTATCTTTTAGGGTTGGAGTTAGGGTTAATTTAGCCAGCTCCCATCCCCCTTCCCTATGCTGTCCACCACTCATGTATGACTGCTCAATTTAAAATGGGTATACAAGAAATTTTTGAGGGAATTCAGTGTATACTTGCATATTACATATAATTGATCAATACCTAGAACCCTCTATTTAAGCATAATTTGGGGACAAGGGAATGCTATTCAACCACTGCAGTTGTTAATTACTCTGCTATCCAAGATGTTATGTGACATTCTCTAAAGGCACATATTGTTTATGACATAAGTGTCCAAGATAGTCTTGGTCATGGAACAACAAACATATCCCTGGAAATGTTTCTAGCAGAAATTTTGGTACTCTGACTAACCTGGAGGTTCCATGTCTGCTGTACGTATTCCCTGATCAGTTTCTCCTTTAAGTCCTCAAATGGGCCGACCTTTGGCTGCATGCCCTTGGGCCTGTTGTATGGCTTTTTCAGTAGACACACCAGCCCATCGGACTCCTGAGAGTGGTAGTCAATCACATCCACAGGGGTTGGGTGGCTTTTACCACCAGCAATAGCATAGGAGTTGTTGAGGTTCCTCTCAATGTTGTAATGGAAGCACTGGCGCCCACAGGTTACAGACAGGGCATACCCCCCTAAGTAGCTCCGACTCTGCCTCAGCAGGTACATGCCATCAGCCATGCCGCCTTGATGGAGGTATTCCTCTGACTCTTCTCGAGTGATGTTGCCATAGAAGAAGGGCAACATGTTTACTTTGTCAGCCATTGTAGGTCCTTAAACTTGGTTGCTCTGGAAAAGTTGACTAGAAGTTTGGTGTCTCTTTAAAGAGTACCTTAAAAACACAAAAAGATAAGAATGTTAGAAGTATAGTGTGCTTCAAAGGTTTTGCGATTGAAGACTAAGAACTAACAGTGGTGTGTGTGGTGTGCTACATCACAGTGGTGTGATAAATCTATATTTCAGGTATTAATGAAAATGGTGACATACACAAGGTATTGCGCTTTAAAACAACCTCTGTATTACAGAGGGATGATTGAAACCTTTTTTTTTCCAGTGAACTGTTTAAGGAACTCTGCTGTAAAAAAAAAAGGTTTTACAGTATGTTCAGCCATCTAAATGTAATTGAAACATTCACTAAGGGCAACCTTTACCCAGTTGTCCGTTTTAAATTGGAGATTAATAACCCTGCAACTTGCTGGCCCCAGTCCAGGGTGTACCCCGCCTATGGCCCGAAGTTACTGGGTTAGGCTCCATTAAAAAAGTATATTGCTAGTGGCTAGCATCCACAGTACAGTAGGTGTCATCATTTTTAGAAAATAATCTATTATTTCTCAGGGTTAGGGAAAGGCTTATTTCTCGGACAGAAGATTTAGTGAACATTTTGCCTTGCTCAAGTTATATTTCATCTATCTGTATTGGCTAACATAGATGGAGTGATGCAGGCATATATTCGGCATGCACTGAAAGAAAATACCTATTCCTGTCACACTCCAGTTCCTAATGGTAACCAAGTAACAGGTGATGGGAGAAAACTGATGAGTTGTTCATTGGCTGGAGCAACTTCCAGTGAATCGTCTATTTTCATTTCTTTAATAAAAGTGTGTGGAAGAAGCACTGGGGACAGACACAGGACAGCCCAATCAGATCCTTTAAAACAATCCCTATCCAATCTTTCAGGCATGTAAGCAGATATCCCTTACAATGTGGACATACTGACTTAAATAGTGTTATGTTAAGACAATGCCCTTGGACATTTGCTTTAGATGGCTATGAAATCACTGAACCTTCCTGTAGTTGAATTTCATAAATCTTTTCACTTGCTAAAAAAATACAACAAAATACTGTACAGAGAATGTAATAAATTGACTACTAAAATACTGTGTCATTAACTTCTTTGTGAGCTTTATAGTGAACCCTTTTTTGAAAGAGGAAAAACTCCCTAATAAATGTTGAGATATATATTTATTTTCCTGGTTCATTGCAAATGCAATGTTTTGAAAGCAATTGTTTTATATCAAAATAAAAAAACATTTGAACTTTTTCAATATTATTTCAAAACTGTCATGCCTCTTTGTCTCACAACAGTATATTTTTTGGAATGTTTCTTTTTAGGGGTGACCCTGGAACTTTCCTGTTCCATTTCAAAGACCCATGTGACTAAAAGTAATGATAAAAAACTACTAAATATAAGACACAATAACATTTGAAAAACTAAACAAAATATAATTAAACTATTTACATCGACCAAGATTTGTCTAAAACCTACACAGTTTTAAAAGTATATTGTAGATTTTAAAGATTGCTGAATGCATGAACTATGTAAAGAAACAACTGGCAGAAACTGGAAGTTCAACATCCTGTTGCAGACAGACTACTCAAACAGTCTACAAAGGATAGGCAGACAAAAGAACAGCTTTTTAGTAAGAAAGACCTCAATGTGGTTGCATTTAGCAGTACACTAACAGGGTGAAGCCACTTGTACAGGGCCAATGTAAAGGTTACTGGTATTGAGCAACACATGAGCTACAAATGTGTATAATATACATTGTTAAAACAATATTACATAAGCACCATACTGAGTTGTATTCTTTAAAATATGATCATGTAACTTTGTAACTAAATAATACTGTACTGTCTAAAACTGAATGTGTAATTGTGTGGTGTGTGAAGATTTAAATCATAAAATCAAAAATTTATTTTAACTTAATCAGCAACAAATGTATCAAAAAGGCTAATTCAAGAAAAGTTAAACGATCTCTTAGCAAATAACATAACGTAGAATTGTGCTTTAGAGCAATTCTATACAAATATTGCACTTGAAGCATTTTACTGAATATCAGTATTCAGGTTTTGAAGTATTTCTTTCTTCAAAACCTGTCTGCAGAATATTGTTGCTTAACAAGTAAGTAGCGTAAGTAACAATGTTTTTACATGATTAGTCATCCAACTATACATTGTATGTTGTGCAATTTGAAACTGCCATGTAATCAGAATATGGATGTTTAAAATGTGATGCCTCTGTACAATTCCATATTAACTGTAATTTGAGAGGAATATATGTTGTTAATTCAAGGATAGCAACCAGCAATATCATAGACACTGGAAAACCTGCTTTTTATTTGTAGAGAAGTAACTAATGCAAACAAAAAACAAGAAGGCATGTTGTGACACTATTCTGTAGTTGGGTTATTTAGAATTGATAAGGAGAAAATGTATGTGTATCTTAAAAATGTAGGCGTGTGACTATATGTGAGCTGTTGAATGTTCAAACAGCATGTGGACCAAAAGGCAAACCCTTATTTTTGTCTCAGGGTTTTTGCACTGTGCTATTGAAGTGTATTTATGAAGTAACTTGTTGATGTATTTTATTTAATTACATTAAGTAATTATTATTAATCATGCACTGTCATTTAAGTAAGTAAGTTATATAAGTAAAGTATATGTACTTATATAACAATGACATATATTACACTGTCTACTATTTGGTAACTAATTGGTGAGACCCACATGAAAGAGAAGAATGGTGCTTGGTGATGTTTGGTGGTTCATACATAAATGTAGTGTGTAATGACAGTCTGTTCTCCAAAATTACTATACAGTGTATTACATGTAGTTAAAAAAAAGGTTTTTATTTTGGTGAATAAAAATTGTTTGATAAAACATCAAACATCAAACAAAATCGAGAAACCACCAAGATTAATCTACTTGCATCTATATTATGTGGCATGATCAATTGAATGGATAGATGAAAACCTAAACACATATCAAGTGCATAAAAAAACTTTGTGATAAAGAAACTACAGGCAGATCACAGGCATTTAATCAAATCACCTAAACAAGCCAAAACTTCTTATACTGTTTTCTTCAACGGTAATGAGCAGTGGACATAATCAAGAAACTTTACCCGTTCTTGTCTCTTGTCAAGGGTAACATTTGATGGTTTGTTTTAGTTCATGATTTTGCAAATGTAACAGCAATTGTTAATAAAATTCAACAAAGTTTTAGCAAAACACCATTATACCTCTGTGAAAGCATAGTATCAAGTTAATGTCTCTTACCAGGCTTTTAAAAGTTAACCAAACCAAGCTTCAACACACCAAGCACCAATGTTGACCTCAAAACTACTCAAAGCAACTCAAACTACTAAAATATACATTACTTGGCATAGTGAACCTACCTTGTAAAAGACTGTTGTTTCACTTCTGTTGTTGCATAAGACGTTTTACTAGGTCGACCATGTTCAACTGCCACAGGCTGAGCAGGATGTGATCAGGTCAATCCAAATTTGATTCCAAAACCAGGAACTAAGACACGGTCAAATTCAGCAAAGTCATAATTTGTTAACTACATTCTCTTAAGAGAACATTCTGTTGATACTGATAGTGAACGAAACAGGTTTCCTTTGCTCACTGAAATGTAGCAAACATACAAAAATTCTGAAGTTGAAGTGTTAGTGTTTTTAAGCTTCCTCATTCTTGTCTAACATTACAGGCTACTTCCTTGACTTTACTTCCTTTTTTCATCTTAAACACTGACCAAAGCTAATTTGCTTAATCAAGGACATACTGTTAGTGTAAAAAGCTGTATGAAGACATTGATTCAATTAGGCCATTCTTAGTTCAGATGAAAGTTGCCATGTTACCAATTTATTGGACAATTAGTTAAGGATGAACTTTCATGGTACAATGATACTTGGTGCTAAAAGGGAACTTTGAGCTCCATGTATGGTGACATGCGTAAGTTGTTATTCAAACAGCATTTTCAAAAGCAAATATGGCTTTCATACACCAAGACAACAAATGTTTTCATGAATATTAAAACCACACTTCATGAGATAGGGTCACATTTACTAACTCAATAAGTCCAACTAGAGACCTAAAGATGCAATTTTATCATGAAATGACATACCCACTTAACACACCATGCCTTACCATTCATACTCATGAATTTAGAAATAAAAATCCATAAATATTCATGTCATTTGTTTACCAAATACAAGATTATTGTCTATGAATAAGTGGCGGGGTAATTTTGGTTTAAAATGATTAGGTATTTCAGACCAATGATGGCTGCAGCCCAATTTATGTAACTGAATAGACTAATGTATTTGTCTAATGTAATTGAATGCCATGCATCCCTTTACCTGGTGATGGCTCTTCATTTTCTCAAACTTTCTGAGTGGCATTTGTGAAATCTGCAATAGATTGAAAGGAGAAGAAAAAAATACTGTGCAGAATTAAAAAGTCTTCTCTAGTCATGGGTACATTGTAACAAACCTTTTATAAAGCCTTCAGGAAAACATGAGGTAAGTGAAAACACTATTTGTGACATGCTTCCTTGCAATTTCCTTTCGTTGTGTAGGACTGACACAGTACACCACAGTTTCTCAAGAAGTTGATACCTTAGAAAAGTATGCCACCAGGAAGGTGCCCTAACTTATTTCTTCATTTTACAAAGTCATGGGGTACATCGTTTTACGATGTACCCCATGACTTTGCCAATGCTTTGACTTCTTGCCTTTCCTAGTCAAGAATATTTTTTTATCATAAGTCCCTAAAGGAACAAAAGAAAAGAGTAGCCCAAACTTGGCAGTACTCAGGATTCTGTTTCATGAAATATGCCAAATTTTTTATTTCCTTTTTACCGATGGAGAGTTTTTCTGCCAAATGTTCAAAGATATAAATGTCCAAATAGTATCATGGGCATGGCCCTTGTCTAGTTCCTTCTATAACCAATAGGGGACAGACTAACACAGTGTCATCTACTTGAGGGATTCTCACGTACTTGACACAACCTTTTCTGAGAAAACAAGTGATTATCTACAGATGAATAACATTTTCTGGAGTAAACTTCAATGTATGTGATAATGACTCTACCTCTCAATATTGACTGTTTTTATTGATCTTTATTTATCTTTGTCACTTTCCTTTTGATCTAACTTCCTTCACTGGGCTGTACTGGACATAGTTCCAACAAAACCCTAAAATCACATATCACTTCATTATAAACAACGTATAAATTAATGGTAAAACTAACAGTTAAATATTGGCAACTAATTACTGCATGTTTCTGAAGATATTATGTGAAGGACTGTGAATCTCATCTTGTATTTATACGTGGTTATATACCTTTTGGTAATGATGCTTCACACAAATAGTAATTTTGTTGTAGATTCAACAAAAATAGTGGATTGAATAAAATGGACATGCTAGTTAAAGTTGAATAATCGTTTACTGCTGTCGTCATCGTTTGATACGAGCTGCATTAAACTAGTTATATGGATTCTTGCGGGCAGCCCACGCTTCCTGCGGGGGTTTCTGGTTGGATTTGATTAGAGCAGCAGCGGGAGTAGCAAAGCTGCGAGGTTCCATCCTACGTCATCAGAGGGTGAACCTACAGAGACGCACTTCTTTCCAGCAAGCAACGCCTTTAAATAGGTTACCAGAATCCACACACAGATGGATTTTTAGTGATATTGCAGACCTGAATGCGGACAGGACAATTATCTGTTGGTGTCTGAAATTGCATTCCTTTAATAACCTACACAATGAGATCAACAGTCTAAACGTTAATCTTTTCATCGCTGCATTTAATAAGTAAGTATTGTTTCGTTTAAAAAACATTACGTTAGAAATGGTCTTTCTATAGGCCTATCCGTGTAATCCATCGTAATTATCCTTCAAAACGTGCTAAAATATGATTTGGAATGAAATACTTCCTTGATTTGCTTTATGTAAAGGATATGATGTAGCCTTTTGTCTTCCCAATGCAGTGGTTTTACCCGCATTCAAATTGCCTTGCATCCTGACTACATCTGTCGAAAGACAATTCATGCTATGCTCTAAATTGAGACATATCAGTAGCCTACGGAATTAAATGTATCTAATGAAAAGCATGTAGAAAATCTAGGGTGATTTATTCATTGTAACTAAAAGCCGCTCTGAATAAGCTATACTTACCCTCCGCGACAACTGGCATCGTCTATCCAAGATGCTATGTCAGCCCGACACTGACATGGACCATTCGTGACCTCATCTTGCAGGCTATCGCTTCAATAAATCAATTAGCATGGGTAGGGTACGTTAAATTACGTTTCAATTCACGTCAACTATTTGGAGTGGGATTCATTCCTATTATTGCTTTTATCGATTTTGTTTATCTCTCTGGTCCAATAAGATTGCTGTTAGCATACGACGCTGGCTAATTCTACGAGTTCTAAAACGGTGTTGAAAGAGTCCAAAATATTTGGTTGGAAATGTGCGGCTGCTTGGTGTGCGCATTCCTAACATCTCTGCTGCACGATTTTGTCTGTTGTTAATTGAATTGGTGTCAATCGCTAGATTATATCTTGGTAGCATTTAAATGCATTTAAATGCCAATGTCAAGATACAGTAACTGATGTCCTAATTAAAGTTAGACTTTTAAAATATTTTTTTCTTGTGAAAATAATAGGCCCACTATTAAAGCTTTAATGTGAAGCAACGTTGCATGTGGGCCAACAGCTGAGTTTCCTCCCACTGTCCGAAAATGAAGCCAAAATATCCCTGCTACGGGTTCTGCCGTCTTGCGCCGGTGATGTCATTTGGAGCTAGAGCCTGCGCAGTAGCCATTGGGTGGTGGACCTGCGGTATCGCGAGCCCGATCGACACTAGTGATGGGAGGGTCTGATCATTTTACAAACTTGGTTCTTTGAATCTTGTACATTTAAAATAACGAAGCCTCTTCTGGGTCACTTTATGAACATTTGATAACCAATTCCCTGGCCTGAATAAATCTAGTATTGCAAACATATGCATATAAACAGTTACCCATTTAAATGAAAATTCCTGCTTTAAAAACAAAGCATCATGATACTTTGTCTGATTTGAAATGATTTATTATCACACCACTTGCATTTAAATTTCACACCACACAATCACGCTGTTCTGAACTGCAAGGAGAGTTACAAAAGAGTGACAAAAAAATCACAAAGAAAACAAAAACTTATCAAATCAAACCACATACCACACCATGTTTCTTATTTTCCAGTTTTTAACTCTGTATAAGTTAAGACTAACTATCAACTCTGCACAAATCTGCGCTTTATTATGAGAAATGGTTGAACAGTGTGAGTCTCAGTCTGATATGCTCATCCCCTGAAAAATATTATTTTACAGTTCTGGTGTAACATAACATGAAGATATTTAATTAGCTGCATTATCTGCCTCAGTCCCATCATGCTAATAGTAGTTAAAAGTTTATTTCACCAGCGCTAAACACGCTAAGTCTTTTGTTGAAAATGTTAATTCCAAGGCACATATCTTAAATTGTTTTAATAGTGAGTGGACATGGGATATCCTATGTATTGCCTCCTCTACCAACCACTCTTAAAACATATCTTACAAGTTGTATTTCTTTCATCAGTGATCATCTGAATACATTCGGTACCTTAAAAATTCCCATGCTCCTGGGCAATCTTACAGAGGTGCACCTCCTTCGGCTATTCTATACACTTTGTAGTGACTGATTGCTTGCTCGCACCAACCACAGGGTTACACTCTCTGTTACATAAAACCTTAGGGATTCTACCACTCTTGCCTCAGCATGGGCCCCATGTTAAGAACCTACAGTATATATATATATATATATATACTATACACTTTGTAGTGACTGATTGCTTGCTCGCACCAACCACAGGGTTACACTCTCTGTTACATAAAACCTTAGGGATTCTACCACTCTACTTGTGCTCCGTCTGGCCCCCGCTCGCCGAGGGCGGACATAGGGCCCCCCCATGTAGACTGGGTGTTCTAACCTACAGTAAACCATATACTTCAGCATTTAATATATAACTACTAAGTAATAATATAATAAGTCAGCATAAGTATATCTCATACTACTAATAAATAATAATATAAGATAATCTAATGTAAAGTCACATAATTTAAAATATAATAATTTAAACTGCTATTGCTTTAATATCCTTACAAGTATACTATATCATCACACACTAATGGAGGGGTATATATATAAACAAACAATGTAGGAAAATGGCAACCATGGTGTGGGGTTTCAGATCCTTCGATTCCTGCAGTTGCCCCCTGTGTGGAAAAGCTGCAGTTATGCTGATTCTGTTTTTAGACTTCGCTTTTACTTGTGGTATAGGAGGAACACAGCGTTTTTGTGGTTCGCCCTCTTCTGTCATGTGCACAACAAGGAAACCAGTGCTAATGGCTTGTGATTGTGTGAACAACTTGCGATGGTGTGCAAATATAGATTGACAGATAGGAAGGAAGGTCATTCTATCATTGTATTCAGGCTGAATAAAGTAATTGGTTGATCAATTCTTTGTCCCATCCCTTCCACAGAAGATATATCTATTTTATATATATATCATTAATATGAATATATAATATATATTAAATTATTGATTGCTATCAGGATGTGAAGGGAACTTTAACCAGTATAACAGAAAATGTTTCTGGAGACAATTACACATCTTAGCTTTAATCAAGCATTATTTACTCAAATAGTAAATAAAATAGATGTATCATCCAAGATTACAGTAGCAGCTCTAAAAGCGGAATAAATTGTGTACACTATGATAAGTACCAAACAATGGGTAGATTAATCAAACTATGATAATCATCATTAATTAATTAATTCTTATATCTCATCTCTTTCTAATAAGAGATTGCTTATTGTTTTCCATCCTGCATGGTTCCTTTCCTTTCAGATCCATCTGATTAGTCCATCATGCCAGAGCAAAGCAACGACTATCGTGTGGTGGTGTTTGGTGCTGGTGGTGTAGGAAAGAGCTCACTGGTGCTGCGCTTTGTCAAGGGAACCTTCCGCGAGAGTTACATCCCCACCATTGAAGATACATATCGACAGGTGATCAGCTGTGACAAAAGCATCTGCACCCTCCAGATCACAGACACCACGGGCAGCCACCAGTTCCCAGCCATGCAACGCCTCTCCATCTCGAAGGGCCACGCCTTCATCCTGGTCTACTCCATCACCAGCCGTCAGTCATTGGAGGAGCTTAAACCCATCTTTGAGCAGGTGTGTCAGATCAAGGGGGATGTGGAGAACATCCCCATTATGCTGGTGGGCAACAAGTGTGATGAAACATCAGCACGAGAGGTGGAGACATTGGATGGGGAGGCCATGTCCAAGAAATGGAAATGTGCCTTCATGGAAACATCAGCCAAAACCAACCACAATGTGAAGGAGCTGTTCCAGGAACTGCTCAACCTGGAAAAGCGAAGGACTGTTAGCCTCCAGATCGATGGTAAAAAGAACAAGCAGCAGAAACGTGCAGAGAAGCTCAAGGGAAAGTGTGTGGTCATGTGATGTAGACTTGAGGGAGGTGAGGGAGGCACAGCAGATGCCTAAAAGGGGAAAGAGGAAGGAATCAGAGAGATTGGAGTCTTCCAAGCGGGTGGACCATTCAAGAAAAGATCCTCTTTCATACTAGAGAACAAACAGTACCTGAACATTTACACCCAATGCAGAGTGCTTGGAAAGGGAAAGGCAGGTGATTGAATCTTATTATTTATCAAGTAGAATGAAATAGATTTAGTCAAGGTTTAACCAATAAGCAACTCATACACACAAAGGTGCATTGCTTAAATATTACTTTTCCAAGCTTGCAACCAAGAGGATTTTAATGGATTTAATTATTTAAACCTACTGCAGAATTTCACACGTTTAAGTCTCAACACTAATAAGCAGCGCTTGACAACCTCCCCTCACCCTCCACCTTACCCCCTGAAGCATACAGTTCAAGGCTACCGAGAGCCTTGAAATTATGCGGTTTCCATGACTCATTAGAGACTGTTTATGTCTGCAAACACAGTTGGACAATCAGTTATTTTAAATAGTGGCAACATGGAAAATAACATTTTAGAATGCTTGCTAAGTATATTTTTAACTTCCAAGAACTGTGCTACAGAGAAGCAATACTTGTCAGAGCAAGTTTGTTATGGAGTTAAATTTGGAAGCTGTTTCACAGTCAACACTGTGTAACAGTTCAGTACTTACAAACGTAAGAGGAAAGGTCACTTACTTTTCTTTCTATTTTATAGCTTAGTATTTTTGTGAGAATTGTATTTTCAATTTATACTGATAATGTAAGTATTCTTAAACTCCGTATCCATCACAGAAAATGTATAATCCTTAAGAAACTCGAATCATACATCAAAAAGAAAATGTATGACAAGAACATATTTGGGAGTTATGCCTCGCTTCTTATATTGCTTATTGAAAATGTGTGTTTTTTAAATTTAAGTAATAGCTTTATATTTGCCAGTTCAGAAATGTATTATTATTTTTCCCAATATTTATAGTATTCAATTCTATTTGACAAAATACAACTAGACAAAAAGAACTAGAATGGAAAGTGCAATATAATACCTAAAGATCACAAGAAACAAGATCAAGAACAGAATATTCATAATAGTGGCACTAGCTTTGATTACATAATAAGTTTTAAAACAGTTTCACTTGATGTACATTGTAAGCAAGGTAGCTGTTTTCAAAGACTTCAGTAAGGAGAAAGAATATATCACATGAGTGTAGTTTGTGAGGTCACTTCCGGTTACAAGTTTTGGGGGATAATTAATTGAGTATTTTTTAACAACACTATTGCAATTATAAATGTCATCCTTAATGTGCAGGGGTCATACATGTATCATGTGAAAAAAGGATTGAGGGTTTAACAACCGTCATGACATCTACACTTTTAGCATCTCAGAAATGATGTTTTTGGACACTGAATATGCTTTTACAACATGTATTAATGAAATGCCTGCATGGATTGCATTCACGGTAGACAAACTCACAACATAAATCTACATTTATACTTATTTCTAGCTAGTCTTCTAGCTAGCCTTTACTTGCTTTTTCACATGATAGTCATGTTACACTGAAAATATATCCCTCATGTCATATTACAGTACATGACAATATGCGTGTACATCTCTTATTTTGAAGCGTTTCCACATTTCCTCACAAGAGCAGAATGAAGCATATATGTATATATTTTCAGCAGCCTATTATGAGTCATGTTTCAATAAACAGTGCTGTCTGGCTTTATAGTTAACTTATTTTGTTCGAGAAACTGTATTGACTGTATGCGATCCCACAATGAGCAGGTGGTGTGGACCATTGACTACTATTGTTAAGTTGAGATAGTGAGGTTTATGCAAATAGGCTCATCCAAAGTATCTAAGGAATTAGCTATTTAATATACTTTAAGAAAATTGATTGGTTTGTGAAAGTGCATCATCATCAGTAAAATGGTGTGTTTTCTGGGGATGTGCTTGAGGACAACTGCTTCAGCAAATCAACTTAATTTCAATTCATTTCCCAGCCAAAACCTCTGGAATTTCGTAGTACATTGTTTTAATCCAATGCCTGTATCGAAATCATGTGTGCCTATATGTTTATATTAAATTGTAGATACTGCATCACTAAAATAAAGACAATTATGCATTTAATTAGACACTTGTCCTATCATTAAAACTCTAAATATTCATGAAAATTTATGAGGAGGAAGTTTTTGAAATTCTTTAATTGCTAAAATTTCCCCTAGTACCGTTTATGTGCTGCAACAGTAACTGACATGTTGGACGAAATGCCCGTAGAAGTGGGGTGAAAACCCAGACAGCATAGTGATGTCCATGGAGTTGCTGCACTGACCAAACAGGACAGAGCACCTAGGGGTGAACAGATTCTATATCTCTAACAGAAACTTAACATATAGCACTTTGAGTGATGGATGATTAACTATTTTTGAGAATGCACCACTATCCAACAAAACAGGCAGCTTTGAATAATGAATTTAACTTTTAACAGTTATATTTCTACCTGTACTCATAAACTACAAAAAAGATTAATCAAAAATAAATATATCTGTGTGTGTCAGGAGCAGCTGATTTAAATTGGCTGACAGAGTTAAGCCCTTCCTATCTTTCACAAAAAACCCAAATAATTGTCAAAAACTAATTATTTAAAATGTTGGTGGCGCCAGCAACACAAAATAATTACACAAACATCTAAAAAGATCTGTGAGCTAACACATCAGCTACAATAGTGTCTGTGCAGACCCCCAACCCTTGGCTTGAGGCAACGGCTCCCGTGGCTGTTGATTGTATTACATTTGTGATTAGATACTAATCACAAATGTGTTACTATTAGGTAACTCCAATCAATTCCTTATCGGACGTTTACCCCAGTTTGCAAGTTTCCTGAGTCGACTGTAATGCCTCAGCTCATGCTGCCAACCAGGTTTTGCAAAGTATGACATGTACAGCTAGTTGCAAGCATGTACAGTTCTCGGAGCTAAAAACAAGATGAGTCACTGTTCTGCACAAGACCGGACGAGTCGGTCTGGAAAAATGGAGTGGTCCATTTCGTGCTGTGGCTTGCCTCACTGCGACTCTGAGCGTGATGTGGACAGACTTTGAGGCACACCTTCATTTTCTGGCCGTTGACTTTTTCACCAATGACAGCTGACTTATTGACAGTACAGTCTGGTGCTAGTGACTACTGTGTGAGACGAAGAGGGGATCGCGGTCGTTGACATAACTAGTGTTAGCGACATTTTGAATTAGGTGGATTCAGATCCTTTCGCATCTGTTTTAATTTAGTGACTAAGTGCGACACAGTGTCCAAGCATTCAAATTACACAAAAGTACAACTGACAAAATCATACATTTTGTTTAAGTTGGTTTGAAAGAAAGGACTGACTAACTGGGTCTTCTTGGATGTAATTATACATTTGCAGCAGGGTGAACAATTGGTGAATGTATAACAGCCTACACTTTTTGTGCCCGCCCACCCAGGCCATCCCTGAGAGGAATTAAAGCTCAATGTAGCAGGTAGTAGAAATTACTGTATATTTACAATGTCTGAGCATATGGGTAGTCTGTGTGTGTGTGTGTTTGTGTTTGCGTGTGCCCAGAAATGGAGAGTGACGCTCATTACTGCTAAGTGAAATGGTCTATGAGGACATAATGGAACACCTGCTTGAATCAAGAGGCTATTCCTGCATTGTGGCTGCTCCTGGCAAAATAAATGGGTAATGAATAAATGCTGAAGCCAGTTACAAGTGTTCCCAGAGCTAGTTCAAGTACAGACCTGTTTACTCCATGAGAAGTCTTTAACAGATCATAAACAAGTGGTGTCCATAATGTACATTATTTTATGCTTGCAGTGATGGCGATTGGGATGAGTGGGTGTGTTCCTGTTCCTGAAGTGTTATGTTTTGAGTATCATACATGAAATGGCAAGCATTTAATTCAGAAATGTTACTCCTGTTCAGTGGATATCTACGTTGATCATTTCCATCTTTCTTCACTGAGATAAGATTCAGATTTAAATAATGTATACAGCAAGGAGGGAGAGACTGTTTTCTCTGTCACTGTTGCGTAACTGGCTGTCTGCGTCAGGATCCACTGAATCACAAGCCCGGGTGTATTGACCTCCAGTGATTGTGTGTGAAGTTGAGCTTCTGGCTATATTTACTTGTTTTCCAGGGGGCATCGGTGGAGTCAAAATTTGTAAAAATAAAATATATATATCAAGGACAAGTAAAGTGCAACGAGGTTCCACATTTTGTCATTGTCCCACAAATAAATTATTTTTCATTGCTACTACAGAATATTTAATGATTTCACAAATAAATTCTCAAATTAAATTTCATCAACCATTTATAGTAAACACTGCTTGCAAAAGTAACAAGTATTGTTTGGCATAAATAGTGTTTACTTCCTTGTAGCCGTATCCTTTTACCATCTACAACTCAGGCCTTACAATACCAAATAGTAGTTGAAATTCCCTATATAGGTCCTCTTCAAACAACATCCACAGAGAAGTTTGTCCTCTTCAGAAAACACGTATAATGCGTTTAAACACAGCTAATGACACTAAACTGGATTGTTCATAAACAATGAAATCTGTCATCCCAGTGCAGTAAGGACTGACATTGTTAGGCCTGATTTCCTATCAGTGCTGTACCATAGACATTGTGTTCCTCAAGATTAGAAGCACACACAGGGACCAAGGGCAAGGACAAGCCCAGATGGAGATTAAGAATTACCATGGCGACCACCTTGGCCATGCCTCTGGCAACACAGCGAAGGAAGTAATTCTGTAATGCTGGCTAGTGACTCAGTCAATGATACAAGTCACACACAAAACAGAGGTGAAAGCTAAAAGCTAACCATGCTGCTAGGTAGTATACGAACATAAAATGTTTCGACCCAAAGCTTTTGGCTGTTGATAGACCATTGCAGACAGAGAAGCAAGTTTACTGCATCTTTACTTAGTGTTTGAACAATGCATTTAACATGGTGGGGTTGGGTACTTAATTAATTATTTTTGAAAGTTTGCAAGTTTTGCTAGCCCCTGCACAAACCTAATGCTATGCTATAGCCTACATATAATGCATGCATATCCTTTCAAATCTTTACAGTTTTGATACTGTATACATACTTTATTTTACGTTTCTTCCAATGATACTGTGCAGATGTTGCCAGCCAAGTAATAAGAATTTCCGTGTCCTAATGATGCTATCTATACAGTGCATGTGACTAATAAACCACTTTGAACGTTGTAGCTTGTATCAACATAGCAAATGAAAGAGCGATCATACACTGGGTTTACACTGTTGTAAGCAAGGTATGTCACAAACTAAAATGTTTTGTGTGCATTGTATTTAATACACATTGGGATAACTATTTTCTTCACTTATATTGTATTTTTAATACATAGACCTTTGAACAAATATCTGGATTAGTGTTCCACAACTCTTGCAGCACTAGTGTTATTGTACACTGTATCATACTGTGTTTCTCATAACTATTTTCATTTAGACTGAGCATGCACAATGAACAAATTGTGCAGCCTGAGAATATTTTATTCTGTAGGTGCAAATAACTATATATATATTTTACGTCTCTGTCTTATGGTCTGTCTTTGCCCTTTGAAATGTCTTACACTTGATATTAACAAAGGGGAGGAGAAAGAGTCCCTCTCCTCT